>VUQS01012102.1:7539-24813 GCA_015108495.1 Heterochromis multidens
ATTTCTTGTTTCATCTAATCAGCAAATATGTGTGTGTGTGTGTGTGTGTGTGTGTGTGTGTATATATATATATATATATATATATATATATATGTGTGTGTGTGTATATATATATATATATGTATATGTGTGTATATATATATATATATATATATATGTATATATATATACATATATATATATATGTTTATTTAATTAAAAAAGCCTAAAATCTTCATGTCTGAAACTGACTCAAATAATGAACTGACTGTCAAACAGTACTTCTATTAATCATTCATTAATTATTTTAACTGTACACTATAGTAATGGACAAGCTTGTCAAATATTTGTTTTCATAAAATATTTAAAAAACTGTCTGGTTCAGGCCTTGTAAGTCCAAGTATACTAAGCCCTTCATGGTCTACTGTGTGTGTAACTACTCATCAAGGTAAGCCTGAAAGAAACTCAGCTGAACTGGTCCTTGATGAGGCAGGCAGGCAGGCAAGCAAAGAAAAGCGATCAAACAAAATGCTCACTAAATATGTTGCTGAATTGATTCACAGAAATCACACAAGTATGAACTACTCAATTCTTCAAGTTTGATGTGTTTGTCCGGTCCCACAGACCACAGGATGACCCCTTTCTGTGGGATTCATGAAGTTGATTCAGCTCATTGTCCGTCATGTTTTGTACTGTAGCAACTTATTATAATCAAGTTCGTATAAGGCTCATTCTTTGATCTAACTGAATTGACTTGTTGGGACTGTGGGCTCTGCTTCCTGCACAGTCGTAGAGCATGCAGCTGAGTGAGGAAATGTGTGAGAGGACTGTTGTGACATTAGCCTGGGGGCCTCAGTCTTATGAGGAGCAATCTGTCTGACACACAACGCACACACACACTGGTCCAGTCTGGGGGCGCAGATAGCATCACTGCAGCTCTTTCATTTGATGAGCCATCGGGGAAAAAGACAAGATAGGCTGACAGTGGAGGAGAGAGAGAGAGAAAGAGAAAACAGTCAGGCAGTGTGAGACAAAGAAAGAAGGATGACCAGTGGGAAAAAAAAGAGAAGCAACAGATATAGAGGAAGAAAGACAGCGATATTAAGTGGAAAAAAGAAACAAAGACAGATTTGGAATGAAAGGGAAGTAAGACTTGCAAAAAAAAAGAAAAAAACACTTAGGAAAAAGTAGGCTTTGTGTGTATTTAGGAAGTAAGCATTAAGTTTGGGTGAGTAGAAGTAATCCATCGTTACTTCTGTTAAGTGCAGAGTGTTTAAAGGCCAGGCAGGCATGATTCAGACTCCCAGGAGCCTCCAAGGAGCACGGGGTCACCTCTCCAATCCTATTCCATCACCCCCAAATGGACAGTCTCAGTGGAAATGGGGCATGACAATAAATACCATGAGCAGATCACTCCAGCAGCAGGGCCATAGCAAAGGTCAAGCCTGCCACAGAAAGGGTGTAACCAGGGTGAAAGGTCACCGGGATAACAGTCTTAGTATCCAGGCTCCGCGCAGCATATGGATGTGCTCATCAATGTGTCTCGATTAGGCTGGTCCTGTTCCAGCTATAACAGGACATTTCAATCATCATCTGCCACAGCTTTGTAGCCATAGGTGGTTGATTTTATTGAAGTAATATGACCCTGTTGGTGACTTTAGGCTGAACACAAAACAGGCTTTTACACTTAGCATGATGTATGCTAATGAGGTGAATCCGGATAAAAGCCATTATCTCATCTAGATCCTCATTAAAATGTATTCCGGTCTCAAGGCATGAGGTATAGATACAGTAGATGCAACTTTCAGTGGCACACATTCCACTTGTTGCCAATTTGCTATATAGTGAGACCCAGTGTAGCCACGATTATCATTTCAGTTTCACATCAAGGTTCTAACAATTTATTGCAACAATGATGGACATTTTTCTGAATGCAGTGGTGCGGTTCTGCTCATGTGATGCTCTGGAACAAATCTGAACAGCTTCACAAAGACTGGCCCTGAGCTTTCAGAAACAAAAAAACTCTTTGGTCTACACACACTGTTTTCATGTCTGTTCAAACAAACACTGAAAGAAAGAAACACTGAAAACTCATACGTGGGAAGTAGAGAGAGTGGAGAAACAATTTAAAACACAAGCCTTGACAGTTTTAAGGATGGACTGAATGAACTGAATGGTTATCACTGATTAAATAAGTACAGTACTTTTATCATGCCTTTTCTTGCCAGTATGTTCAGTAAGATTGTGGGTTAACAAGACACTGTTTTGTGAAGTGGTGGGGTGAGGACGATCAATCCTTAATGATGTTTCACACCTTCTCTATGGTGAAGTTGAGTTTTTACCATCAGGGCGGAGGTGCAGGGTACTGCCCCTGCAGACTTCCCATACTTAGAGATCTTTCAGACCTTCCAGTATATCTTTGTTAAACAAATCTAGGCGACAGCAGGTCTTTCAATTCAGTTCAATTCAGTTTTATTTATATAGCGCCAAATCACAAAAACAGTCACTTTAAGGCACTTCACATTGTAAGACCCTGCAATAATACAGAGAAACAAAAAAATTTTCACTGGTATTTTGTTGTGTGGCATGTTGTGAAATGCATGCTCACATGTTAATTGTAAATGTCTTTTTTGTCAGAAATGCCTTTGTCTTAGAAAATTTCTGAAAGGATAATAAACAGAACTAACATTACTTCCTTGTTTAAAGCTTAAAGCTGAACCATATACAGTCAAAAGTGGTGTTTTACCCTGCTAGAATCCTGAACAGTGATAATGTTGCTAACGAGCATTTACAGATATGAGTTTGGATGATGATGTCATTACTTGCCTCAGAACTGAACTACCTGTAAGAGGGATAAGTAAGTGTTGGAGTAAAGAGGATACAATGCTCAGTGTTGAACCATATTTAAACCTAATGCAATGGGTTAACAACAGACATTCTGTTTATAGCTTTTTATAATTCTGCATCAGATTTTACCTACTGATAGCACCATCATAACACCAGATGGCTGTAATATGTGTGATCAGGCTGCATCAGTAACCATGTACATTCTGTCCTCTACTTTGTGATATACGGCAACCATGGGACATTTAAAAAAAATCTTATTAAATAGTACAGACTAAAAAGCAGCAGATTACTCCAGATTGCTTCATGTTTTTTTCACTATCAGCAATCCGTACTAGCATCAAGATCTAGCAGGAAAAAGCACAGTCACAGTTCTTGTGGTCAAATCTCTGTAGCTTGTGTAGTACAGACTATGATAATTAACCAAAAAGTACATTCTATATACTGTACAGTGACTGTATGCAGGGTGCAACTAAGTACACTCTTACTGCTTCCATAGGAAATAAGAGGGAAAGTAGTTGCCAGGTGCTGCTAATCAAATTCACTTCATTAGTTGATCATCAGCAAATGCAACCATCTCTATAAAACCAAAGGTTTTGTTAGTTTGTTGGTCTGGAGCATTCAGGTGTGTGTTAACATAATGCCAAAATATTCCCAGGAGTGGACGTCCCAGCAAATTCACCCGAAGGTCTGACCGTGTAATGCTCAGAGAAATTGCGAAAAACCCAAGAGCTACATCCCTCAGACTCTACAGACTCTCCTCAGTTAGCATGCTAAATGTTAAAGCTCATGACAGTACAATTAAAAAAAGACTGAAGCTTTTTTTGAAGGGTTGCCAGGAAAAAGAGACTTCCCTCTAAACAGAACATGGCAGCATGGCTTAGGTTTACAAAGTTGTATCTGAACAAACTTTTTTGGAACAATGACAGATAAGACCAGAGTGGAGGTATTTGCCCATAATGCACAGCTCTGTGTGTGGTGAAAACCAAACACAGCATATCAGCACAAACACCACATACCAACTGTCAAACATGGTGGTGGAGATTGGTTGATTTGGTTAGCAACCTGGGCACCTGCAGTCATTGAGTCAACCATGAACTCCTTTGTATACCAAAGTACTCTAAAGTCAAATTTGAGACCATCTGTCCAACAGCTAAAGCTTGGCTGAAATTGGATCATGCAATCAGACAATGATCTCAACCACAGCAGCAAATCTACAACAAAATGGCTGAAAAAGAAAAGAATCAGGATGTTGCAATGGGCCAGTCAAAGTCCAAACCTCAGCTTGATTGAAATGCTTTTGTGGGACCTTAGGAGAGCTGTGCATATACAAATGCTTGTAAACCTCAATGAACTGAAGCAGCAGATTGGGATACAATTCCTCTACAACAATGTGAAAACTTTCTTTTTTAATTACTTGAAAATTACTTAGTCAAAAAATATAGGATAACACACAACCTTTCCCTTGTTTTTGATTACATTCCTATTTTTGCATGAAAGACAGTAGGACAGTAAACTTTTGCCTCTTTGCTACTATAGTCTAGCAAGTAACTAAGCAGCAAACACACTGCAGAATGATATTATACCATTGCTTACCCTGTGGCAGCCTCAAACACATAACAAGTGATGAGTGGAATTGATTTTCTGAGGAAATGTTTCTGCTGAGCACATTAATGCTCAGAAGGACTGTGCCATGGGACTGAGCCATACAGAGTGGAACTATGTGCTCTTCTGACAAAGTGAGCGAATTAAAAAGATTGTGCAACTCAGTACCAAAACCTTCCAAGTTTCTTGCAGAATTTATCCTATGTAGAGCTTTTCTACGTTCAAGGAGAAATCAGTGATGTCATAGCTGCCACTGAGAAAGTGCAGTAACATTTTATGATTAACTCGTTCATGTGTGCCAGAGGACTTCACCTTAGGTAGACAAGGCTGACAAGCATCACAAATTAGATCCCTTCAGCTGCCTCAGCCCTATTCTTGAGCAATCCAGTGATGCCTTTGCTATTCAATCACTGTAAGAAAACTACCTCAGTGGTGGCAAATATAATTTGAACGATGCATTTACGAGTGCGGTGTAGAACGAAATAAAAACAGACCAGCACATTACCTCAGTGGCTGCAGCTACTCAGCAGCAGTATTTCCCTAGAAATGGATGAAAATGTTAAGCTCACGATAAATAAAGCCTTAGTCAAATACTCTCATGTGCAAATAGTGGATTCATTACAGCTTATTGAGACAGTTGACCGGTTGGAGAAATTCTCCAGTGCATGGATAAATGACTTGAACTTTTCAAAGTCACGGTTTGTAAGGGGACTGAGAAAGGGAGATGTGGTGATTGAAATCATAAGAATGGGGAGGAGAGCAGGAAAAATAGGTTTGTTTGAGGCTAAACGGAAAGGATCTTCATCTTGCATTAAGAGTGCTGGACCTTAGGGTAAAAATCTTTAGAGCGGATCACAATTCGATGTCTCAGTACAGCTAAAATAGTATTAAGAGAGGCAATTTGGTGATAACAGAGAAAAGTGTCTATCTTTCTGCTTTTCCTTACTGGCTTTTATTCAGCAGCTGTCTCTCTCCAAGTCTTTGTCCTCTCTTCCTTTATATCTTTTCTCTCTCTTGCGCGGTTACACAAATGGAAACACAGGACTGTGACTGCATTGCGGTCAGGAAAATGAAGACCATACGGGTGTAATGAATTGTTCCACTGTCCCCCTCCCACCGCTTTTGTTGATGGGCCATGGGAACCTGACAAACAATGGGAATGATTGGAGGGATGGGGGCTGCACGGAGGAGGACAGGAAACAGAGAACAGGAAACCATGTCCTCAAGGAGACAGAAAAGAAGTGAACATGCACAGACTGAGAGGAGACTGTGGTCAAGTTGTAGAAATTGTGGAATGAAAACCTGGAAGCTTGCCATGCAGCTGAAGGTTAAAGCGAACTGAAAATTTGGCTGCTGGAACTGGAAGGCTTTTAACAATAAATCTCAAAAACACACATGCATTCACACACACACACACACACTTGAATGTCATGACCTCTTTTCCAACCCAGTTGGCAATCGCGTTTAGGTATGCACTTGCCAACATACAGCGTATCTAGTGGCTGTGATCAATATGCTCCTCCTTGTGACTGTGGTTAACATAATGGCTGAATGATTAGTCGTGTCCTGTAATACACATCTCCACCTCAGTGACACTCTTTGTGTTCATTAGCTGCTGCAGCTCGTCTCTTTAGCATTCACAGAGCCATGATGGATATATGGGCTAATCAATGCACGCTCTCCTTGGCTGTCATCTACAATTGGACCATATGCCAGCCACTCAACCTTAAAGGTGGACAGTTGTCTGGCCCTTATGTCACTGCATGCCCTGTGTCACAATACAGAGTCAGTCAGGGAGCATCCACTATGAGTTCTGTGCCAATATCTGTCTTGTTTACAGTCTGAATACATATATTTCAGATCTAGTCTTGCGTGTATATTCATGTAATGGAACACTTATGTGTGGTTTCCTTCCAAACTTTATTCTTGATTACTTTTAATGGTTTTACATGAAAAATGATACACGAAATGTTTGCATGAAGGAGGATGAAATACTGACTTCTGGCATAATGTTACGTAAATAATGGAAAACAGTTTGTTAAAGAACATCTATACCAAGGTTGACATGTCTAGGTCAGAGTGCTTCAGACAACTGGTCTTCAGGGACAAACCTTGTCAGAGTGGCAGATTGGGAATGATTTGCTGAACAGACTGCTCCTTGCCTCCTGGGTCATCATCCATATGTTTAGGTTAACTGGGCACAGCTTGGCTGGCCATATATGGACAAACTTTCTTTCTCAAGTTTGGCTGGCCAGTACATAAACATAGGAATCGTCTGCTTTACAAGGTTTCTCCATTTTCAGGAGAAAACAGGTCATTGTGGACATTTATGTATGTACTTTCTCTGCTTTAATATCATTGCCTGAAATCAATCCCATATGTAAATACACACAGGAGAGACTTTTGACTGAGTGTATTACTCATACAAGGTCTGGCAGCTTTACAATGGAGCCAAACTGGCTCAAACCAAGCGACATCTTAGGAGTCATTTTTTTGTTTTCTTTGGCTCTCACAGGATAAGAGTGCAGCTTAGCGTTTAAGATGCAAAGCCATCCACGAGAAAGCGAGGCTGTTTTCGTTAAGAGCCCCTCGGCTCAGGTTGCATATCTGTTTGTAGAGGCCAAACTAAGCTGGGTTGTTTATAACCATCATAGGTTCTGCAAGGGAGTTTCAGCAGGAGGAAGGATATTGCTGTTATTGGCTTAAATATTATTCATGGGTTAAATATATATCCCTGTCAGCTGTGAGAGGCTGGGAAGAGAGAATGAAATGGGAGGCACATTGAGGTCATACTGTATGAACATGTGGAATCAATGGCAAAACAGTACAGTTCTTCTGTTACATGACATGGACCACACAGGAAGTTCAACAAAAGGAGGTTTCCTAAGGTTTTTTTGGAAAATATGCAGTCCTTGGTATTGACTTAAAAGCAATGCCCTAACTACTTTACCACAACCCCATTTAGACATGTAATCCATCCATGGTGGATCAAATCTACTATTAAACATAAAAAAGAGCGAAGCACAACCAGCAAGCATTTGAGGTGCACTGTCATCTAGCTCAATGCTGAAGTGTAATTGCACAGCCACTCTGTAGAAATACCTGTTCACAGGGTCAGTCCCCTGAGACGAAAGCAACTGAATTAAAAAAGAAGTCAAATGAAATTAGCTGTTGTTCGCTCTATTCCATTAAAGGCTTAAAAACAGCTATGTACAACATATATAGACTTAAACAAAGTGCTTTGAGCTTTTGTAGTCTGTAACTGTTAAAATCAGTCAATTTAGTGAATGATGCCAGACTGGGCAACAGATTGTAAAGGCAATGTTGTCTTTAAAATGTTTTAACTGTTATCCTTACAAGTCCCCAAGGACAATGGTTACATGGAGTGTATAAAAAGTTGTCCAAATTTTATGTGGGCTGTACTAAAAAACAGTTCATGGTCCCTAATACTGCCCTATACGTATTGTTATATTATGTATGTGTGTTCCACAGTCCAACAGATTGTATATTGATCAAACAGGTAATGATACACACAATTTAAAACTACAAATTTACTGAGAGCAGACAACTGATGATATAAATGTGTAATTTATTTTGTTTGCATGCCCGTGTGTGTAGGTATGTGTGTAAACTTGTGTGTAACCGCCAACAAGCAGGCTCATTATAAAACCAATTAAACCCGCCTTACTCTCATTATGAAGCTGTAGGGCTTAAGGAGAGATTGAGGACCTGTTGTACTCCCAGAGGGCTTCTGCCTGGTCAGCCCTGCTTTAGATGATAAAACCACTTTTAAATCCACTGAAATCAAACACCACAAATCGGTCGTGATGGGTCAGTATTTTTTCTGAGTTCATCCCTGTGATCCTTGGCCCTTGGTCAACCTCATTATACACAGCTCGGTATCTGACCTCTAAATGGTTGTTTTGGGCTTTCTTAAACGTTGTTTCACCACAGAAATGCTCACATTCTCTGGTTTCTGTTTGTGCTGCTATTTATGAAAAGAAGAGTGTGGGAAAAATAATGTAAACTGGCTCCATTACTGTGTGGGATTTTGATACGGGAGAGGAAGAATAGGATAAGGAGGAGGAGGAGGAATAGGAGCTAGAGCAGACAAGGAAAGAGAGCAAAAACAGGAATGAGCAAGAGAGAGAGAGAGAGAGAGAAAGAAGCTTAGTTCTGAGCTAAATCTTTCTTTGAAATAACTATTTAAAGGATAAGATTGTGCATGGTGTTGACTTAATAACAGTCTGACAGGTAAGAGACAGTGTCTGTCCTCTTATGATCTGGATTTAAGAGACCATCTTGTGTTGCTATTGTAATTGCTACTTTGGTGTTAACATAGAAGATGATACCATATCTTTGCTTCACCCCCACCACCAACCACGTAAACCAACAAACACATTACACCCTTTAGCACATATTTTTTTTCCCCTCCCCTTTTCATTCTTGGATGGCAGAGCTGACGGTTGGAGAGGCACAGCTGCCTGGAAGGTAGAAGCATGATTGATTGATGAGGTTTTGGTGCCCAGGGGATCCAATCATGTAATCAGTTTGTATTGATTGACTGTCCCCATTGAGAGACTGCTGAGGCTCTGCCGCCATGTGCACAAGCTAAACTTGGCACACATTCAAAATCTTCTGCAGTCAGATTTGATTTGGGTGGCGAGGTCGCCTAAGTCCACGTGTTTGGATTCATGCAGGGAAGTCTGTCATAATCACACTGCAGACGTTCCAAAATGCTCCCACAATTCTCTGCTCCAATTCTTCATTATCTTGTATTTACTTTAATTATTATGATTGAGAAATTAATTCAGCTTTACTGTAATTGCATCACATGTTTAATGATCCAATCTCCCTGGAATTTAAATAGGGCTTCCACCTGGGTTTGCATAGCTAATGAGAATTCTTTTTCTTGCTATCGTGCAATTTTTTTTCCCAGACTCTCTCATTTCACATTTCTGACTTCTATTTCACTTGTCAAGTTATCATCACTTTAGTGATGCAATGCACATCCTTCCTGCACTAACAGTAAAAAAAAAAGAAAAAAAAGATGGGCTTTGTGAGTGCAAATAAAGGTATTTTTGTGAAATGGAAAATTGAAGGACTGCACTAAGGAGAAAGACAAACAAGAAGGTTTTTGTCTTTGTGGCAAAGTGATGAAAAATGAACACTTTCAATATATTGTGAGGATAACTAACATGTAGTTATATTGAAAATAATAAGAGTTTTTTTTTTTCAGCTAAAAGCTAAAAGCTCCAGACTGACAACTTCTACATCAGTAAGCCATTTCTTACAGTGACAGACCTGCTTATTTGTTTGCTTTACTGAAACAGCACACCTTGTTTGTTGGTAGAAGTGGGAGAGGAGAATCGAAACCGCATCACCAGTGGGCATCTGTTTTCTATGCTTGCATTTAATGAGCCCCGAAAGATTTCTGTTTGAAAGTCACTCCAAAGTCAAATTAAGGCTGAGCTTGCTAAACACGTTTCACAACTCAAATGCGTCACTGCTTTAACCTCAGGGGTGAATGTGGGTCAGAGGCGCAACAGCCAGTTGGACTACTGAATGAGTAGCAGCTAATCTCTCTTTCCCCTTTTCTTCCCCTGGGTCCCACCACTGGCTGTAAATGTACCTTTTCTTGGTGGCAGTGGGTGAACATACTAGCAAAACTATTGCAAAGCGCTACAAGTCAAGAATGTAAATGAAGGAGAATGAAATAAATGTAAAGCATCCACAGACTCTCCATTTCAAATACCCACACCTAATTTATTGTGTAAGCTTTCAAACACACACTGGGAAATCAGAGGAAACTGTTGAGGGAAAAACAAACTGTGACTAAGCTGTGAGACAGACATTTTTGAAATTTGCTTACTTGTCTGAGAGCTAGATAAGAAGATCAGCATCAGTTTCATCTTGGCAAAATCCACAGCTGTGATGTTTGGAGCCAAATGTTAGCTTATTATAAAGCCTGCAAGGACAGGCACTGTTAGCCAAGCAACATGAAAGGTGCTTTCAACAAGTAAAGCCATACTTACACATTTATGGGTGTACAGTATAATATATTAGACCTATAAAATTAAAAGTTTTGTATCAAAGCTATTTGCTGATCTACAGTTTAGCAAGTTGACTAATTGCAGCCTCTCAGGTTAAGTTGGTGTGTTTGAACACCATTAAACCCTGAAAACCCTGCTTTCCAACTAGATGCAGCACTTTAATATAACAAGTGATGAACTATTTCTCCTCTTTCAAGGCATCTCTGTACTGAATTAACAGAGATTAAATTGTTTTTGATCTTCTCATTTACTGTACTGCCTACTTAAACCTTTCCTATGCATTTAATTTCAAGTAGTTCTTTTTCATTTACAAATTAGCAAGCTGTTTTGTCTGTCCTCTCACATAAGTAGCTTCTTAGATAATGAGCTGATGTTCTAATGGATTGCTGTAAGGGAGGAGCATTTATTTACAACTGATTAGCCATTAACAAAGAACAAAATGAAACTAGCTTGTGTAGTTTGTGTGGACCTTTATTACAGTTGTATACTCTGGAGAAATGCATCGATGGTTATTGCTTCACATTTTATTGAAGTTGTTAGAAATGCCATGCTCCAAATGGAGGCAAGAATGGTTCAGTGTTAAAGTTAAAGTGGAAAAACATACTGAACTTCACACATAACAGTGGGTGATCATAAAACTGAAAGCAAAGCCATTCCTCTTTCTTCTTATAAAGTTGACATTTAATTTTTGTCAAACAAAATATAGAAAGCATACAAAATCATACATAGTAGAGGAGAGACCTAACTCTACAACCGTACAGTAACCATTAAGTCACTGTCTCCTCGCTTCTGTGTTTGTCTATGCCTCTGCAGATCAGGGTGGACAGCCCTCTGGAAGGAGGAGTGCTGTACGAGACAGTGACCGTGATGAAGGATAGCAGCCCCATCCTCCGGGACATGGCCTTCTCCCTGGACAGGAACTCTCTCTATGTCATGTCTGACAATCAGGTGAGGAAACGCCCCCATATTGGTGCTGCTGTCAAGAGAAACATCGGGAAAGCAGAATGATGCAGCGACAGATGAGGCTGTCCTTCAGCTGGAAGCCCACAAGTTCAAGCCCCTATGACAGCGAGTGTTCGGCATGCTGACATGTCCTTGAGTTAAACACCACATGTGTAGCATGAAATTTAGAGTTTTAGTTGACAAGAAACGTACAGTATGGAAGTATTTTTGAAAATGGGTTAGTGGAAACTGTTTTGAACAAACATATTAATAACAATGATTAGATTTGTGCTAATGGTCAACACAAATAAATATTCTTAATTTTTTCAGGATGTTGCAAAAAGAAATCTGCACATTTCTCTTAGTGTTAGAATTACTGCTTGGAGCTTTGGAGTCAGAAGTAAAACTGTTTCAAATCAAAAACATTAAACGATGCTAAATTATATATTAATACTGTTTATTTGGAATTGAAGCAAAGGATTATGACTTATCCTTAAAACAATAATTCCCTTACATTCATGAACTGTACGTCTACAGAAGGGATTGTTAAATATGGAGACTGTGTGTAAGAGGATGGACCACTGCTCCAATTACTTATCCATGCGAATCGACTTACAGCGCATGCATCTTTTGTACGCAATGCACACACACACATCCCATGCAAAGCCAGCGGTGGCTTTTTTGTTTTTTCTGTGTGGCTGTATTCCCCCTCATCTGCTCCTCACTTGGCCCGGCATCATAGAGGCGAGCAGTTGTTGTCGTTGTTGGACGATATTCTCTGCACTCATTGGAGATAAGAGTGAACAGTGGTAATCACTTTCAACTCCCATCAAGTGATTATTTTGGCGCGCTGGCATGCCACTGTGAAATGGGATTAGGTTTCAGTGCAGCCAAAAAAAAAAAAAAAAAAAGTCTCTACCACTGCTGTCAGTTGTCTTCTGACTGCTGGAATTTATTGAGCCAGAGTCACAGGACAGAGAGGCAAAGGGCAGTGGGACAATTGCAGTTGTGTCAGTTATATCAGAGCGGCTCTGACTCTTTTCTGGTGTGCTTGAAAAACAGCCTGAAAATCTATAAAAGCATCAAGTTTAAGACAACACGTAATGTCATTTGAGGAAGAATAGAGACAGTCTTGTGTTGGGTGCTGTCTTCTAAAACAAATCAAGGCAGCTCTTCCTTCTGTGTGATAGACTGGAAGAGACAGGGCATAACTTATTGATGAGCTCTGGTCGTTCAAGGAGAGACACATGCTTCCTTCAAGGAGATAGCCAGCTATTCTCTTCACTCCGCCTTCAGTGACGCACAGTAACAGAGCAATAACCAAACCCTGCTTCGCCTGGCATTTTCTTCCAATATTAGAACAGCTTTGGCTTTGTAGCCCTCAGGAGCTTGAAACAGAGTAAAGCCTTCCGCTTTCTGTCTTCTTCTCCATCTTTGCTCAGCTTTCCCTTTAGACTTCCCTGCAGATTGGGTAAGGAATCCCCCAGGGAGGGGGCTTCACTCACAGATTTCCCACATTTCCAGTAGATCCCAGAGATGAGAGATTTTCAGATTCCTGGGAGCAAAACAATAAAGAAATGATGTGGAATGAGGAGCGAGGCACAGACAGATTTGGCTGAGATCAGCCAACCCTTGTGGAATAACAATGAGCCCCTCTGTCTCCTGCCGGGTGAAACATGCAGGGTTAGCATGATGATGAAGAGTGAGGATAGTGTGTATGTGTGTGGATATGTGTGTTTTTGTGTATATCTGTGTCCTCACCAAAACACCATTTGGGAGCCATTATTGATATGGAAAAAAAAAAGTCTTCACAGCAGTTAATCTTTTTTCTCACTGTATGCCTTTAGTTTGATCATTTCTAAGAATAGAAATGCTCAGAATCCAAACACACAAAAACCTCACTGAATGTCACTCTTCAGTCTGTGAAGTGATGGCTAAGGCTTTAAACCTAAAAGAAGAAGGGGGATTGGGGGTGGGGTGGGGTGGAGCTGCAGGATTTTTCCAGAGCAATCTCTCAAAGTGCCACTCTGTGAAATGTAAAATCATCGCTTGAAGTCCAACCCAACCACTTCTTTGTTTACCTGTGCCTGTCTATTAACCCTCACCTGTATGTGAGAGTACAGTGCACCAGTGTTTCCCAACCTTTTTTATGGGACCTACCCCCACAACTCAGATGGGCTTAATCACTCCTTTACTGACACATCTATCATGGTCCAAATGTGTTCATTTGAATGGTTTCTAAACTGCATGGATATTGATTACCAGCCACAACAGTGGCAATTGTTTTTACCTCATGAGCCTTCCTGTGTGTCATCATGCCAAAAAATGGTCCAGGAGATCTCTATTGTAGTGTGAAGTACCGCAAAGGGAGTTTTAAGTACTTTGGCAAGCACTTCTATGTCTCTCTGTCTGTGGACAGATGTTGTCAATGAGATAGTAACACCACTGTGCAACATATAGAGTCATGGAACTCAGCTTTTTTTTAGGTGGGATTAAAATGAGGGTCGAGTGTGACGGTGGGTGTCGTCCTAAGTATGAATGACTAAGTAAAAGGTGCCAGAAATAGGGGGACACAGAGTCTGTTGCGTCTTTGCATTTTCTTGGTTAGTCTATCTCCTGTGTGGCAATCGCTACAGGACCAACAACAGCACTAACACCACCAACTGGCTCTAAAACATGCAGACACCACTCAAACATGTAGATTTTTGATGGTATCTTTATCTGGTGTGTTAACACATATTTTTTTTCCTTGGGATGGGTGTGATCCCATCACAACTGAAACAAGAAATATGGATCTTAAAATTGTCTGTATTTATACTTGTCTTAGTTTTTTTTCTTTTGTTTTAGTTTGAATTCATACTACTGTAACACCTGTAGAGGTTGCAGCCATTTATCAGCACTTATCAACTGATGAACTCAGGTGTTAACAAAGGTGTTAACAAAGGTGTTAACACAGGTGTTAACACAGTTAACTCAGGCTGGTAGGCGCTGTGAAGTCAGTGTGTTGTAGCTGGTGATTTATTAGTTCTTCTGACAAAATTAGCGTCACACTAATCTGTAACCTCATTTATTTATTGCATTATTATGAAATATTATTATTCTTAATTAATCTGAGTTACTCCATAATATTTACATATACAACTTCACAACTAAGTACCTTTTGAGTTACAAATACCTCTGGGAATCACTGCTGTGCAGCAAAGGTGCTGAAAAGACCAAGAGAGCTTCAAACTGAAAAACGTGAAAAAAACACGTTACATATATTTTGTTTTTACAGCTGATAAAGTGAGGACACTAAATTTAACAGAAATCTGCATTACAATGTTAATGCAGACTCGATTTCTTAATATCCTTAACTCTGTTGAAATGCTGATCAGCCATAAAATTCTTTGCACAACTTATATTAATATTTTATTTGTATAAAGTGTTTTAATGAAGCTCAACTGTTAAAATAGTTATCTTGCATGCTGTAAAATAAAATAAGAATTGCAACAAAATCTGAAGAAAGAGTTCTTGTTTTGCAGAGTCCAAAGAGTCATGTAATGTGATGTGGACTTTTCCAAAGCAGACTAAGGATATAGGATGACAGCATCACAGAGGTCTAAAAGCCTGAATGCTCATCTGACAGCATTCGTAAAGTTCCAGTAAATCCGGATGAAAGTGTTACAGAGATAGTGAACTGGTTAGATATTAGTCGAGCATTAGTGTAAGGCCATTCCAGATGTTGCGAGAAGATAAAGATTTTGCAATTTCCAAAGCTAGGAAAGTGGATGTGATCATGAGCTGATTCTACCATGATACAATTCTCAAAAGCATTCAAAAGCAGCCAGACTGAGATTTTGCCCCTGGGGAAATGGGACATATTCATTGGTTTTCTGTGTTTGCTTGAAATGAAGAAATACCACGAGAAAACAAGGCAAACAAAAACTTGATGAGAAATACTAAATACTCCGTCTGGTCATGAATGATTTATGAGGATCTAGAGTACAGGGAACATGAACTGAGAATGAAGGCTTAATTTAGGGAATCACAATTGTAGAAAGACATTATAAAGGATGCACATATACGTCGAACATATACATCATATGAACCCCCCATATATTTTTTATATGTAAAAATGTCTGGATTTAGCCCTCCTGTTTCAGCTCCCTGTCTAACCAACTCTGAACCAGTGACCATGTCTTGATTTCCCCATGGACGGCCCCATTCTGTTTATCTGTGGGTGTTCAGGCCACTACAAAAACTGAATATTTAAATAAACAACAGCATTGGCTTGTGTTTTCACCTGCAGCAATAGCGTGGCTAGTATTGTTTTCATGTTGTGAGTCTCTGTGTGTGTGTTTTTATGGCAAAGTGTGCTCCTTGAGACAACTACTGTAGCAGGAACTACAAAAAAAGCATTTTCCAGTACTTCTGTAGATGTTATTACTGTATGTCTGTCAGTCTGGGATCTTTTCAGACTGATTTTGTCAATGCAATAGAGTCACAACCGTTCAAACATATTACAGGTGTGTAGTTGAGATCAAAATGAAGTAAGAGTGCAAAGATGGGTTTGTTCTGACCCATGGTTACAGAGAAATGGCTCTGTGTTGGTGCCATAGATCATAAATTAAAGATGGGTGTAGACACCCATCTGAAATGTGTCTCAAAACCTGCATTTCTTTTAATGGTCAGCAAAGGATGACTTCTCTGGCTGCAAAAAGAACTCAGATTCCATAAAAGTCTATGAGAAAATTACCCTACTGGTGACTCATTGTATAAATGTATGGTCTCAAGAAATGTTAGTCTCATTTAGAGTAAAATAGATCATAAACAGGGTATACCTTAGGGTGTGGCTACTTTGTGATTGATAAGTTGCTTCTGTAAGAGTGTGCAGCATTCTCCTTTTCTCAGTCAGATCCACATGTCGCTCACTCATGATGTTATAATACTATATACGATTAGTTCTGTGCAGAGTTTGGCGGATGCAAATCTACATGTTTTAAAGCTTGGTGGTGTCGGTGCTCTTGTTGGTCCGCACAGAAGATAGAATCACCAGCCAAAAACAGTTCTTTTAAGTAGATCGACAACCAAGTGTGGAAAACAAAGATGTTCACTGCAGTCACTGTCTTTTCTTATCATCTGTTCTTCTTTGGATCACTGTTGTTAATTTTACACTTCTGCTTCTTTGTGGTGTGTTTTTGCCTTTCCTGTTCATGACAACTTTTCAGGCTATACAGTTTCAACATATTGTGCCATATCTACCTAGATATATGAGGAAAGTATGCAACATACTGTTGAGCAAACTGTTCCAACTAGATTTTTGTATTTTATGTCAAAGTTGTTATGAGTGGCTCAAGCGTGCAACAGAACGCAGGAGTCCATGTAAGTCCATCATAATTTTACTTGTGTAAACAACAACATGTAAATTAGTGAGTCAGTTGTGTAGTGTATGCTTTTCCTTCTATACTCTCCTTCAAATCAGCCCCTGGTGTCAGCCAGCTGGCTGGGCCTTTTACAACTCTACCCATGGGACACATGACCTACAAAGGCAAAGTGACAGGAGGGTCACCACAAAGTGATCTTGAATGAAATCTTATTTCTTTGTGTTGTTAGGACCATCAAAAGGCATTTTACAAAACTCACATTTCTAAAGGCTTGCTATATTTAGTGTTTTATTATGCACAAGATAACGTAAGGTGTGGTGTACTGGAGGCCTTCTGAATAGATGCATATCATATAACTGTAATATATATATATATATATATATATATATATATATATATATAGATAGATAGATATATTAGTGCTGGGCAACGATTAAAAATTTTAATCGCGATTAATTGCATTGTTATGCGCAAAATTCAATAAT
>VUQS01012112.1:8936-20464 GCA_015108495.1 Heterochromis multidens
AAAAAAAGACAATTTATGATAGGAAATGAAAAAGTGATATTTCGGATCCTTTCTTGCTACACAAGGAAGTGATACAACCCCTGAGAATCACATCCGCTGCTACAAACTAGCTGATTTTCAGAAGGCATGGCTGAAACAGCAATCACCTTGGGTGAGTAGTGCAGCAGCAATTTGGATGAAAGATCCCCAAGTTCTGATTCCTGGGCTTTAAATGGAGAGATGCAGTTTGGACCTGTGTAGAAAAAAGCAGAGTGAGAATTTAAGACTGATTCAAAACACATTCTTGTTCAATATACTGCTTATAGCGGGCCTTTTTTTTTTTTTTTTTAATTCATTTTTAAATCTTGCACCTGTATCATTTGCCTTGCTTACCAGCACTACAGATGGCTTTTATGTGGTTCTGCTGCAGTGGTTCATGAAACACCATGACACTTCCCAGCTGGCCCTGCAGGGACGTGGGGCTTCCCCACTCGCTATCCTGAGTCCCTGCTGAGATTAGTTTAGTCACAGACTCAGGCTTCCCTCCCAACAGACCTCCCCAGGTGTGCGGCGACAGAATGCCTCCCAGTGAAGAGCGAGTGGTAGGTGTGGTGGCCGAGGAGAAGGGAGGGTCTGGGATCTGGGAGGGTGGAGGAGTGGTGGTGCGCTGGCCTGCTGAGCCGATGCAACAGGAGGTGAATGGCTGTGGGTGGAGTAAATCAGAACAATGTAGAAACAAAGAAAAGATATAAGAAAGCAAAAATATTTTACAAACAGTAAAATGTAGGTGACCTGGCAGATAAGCTGAATGAGTCAACTGCGCACAGTCTGCTTGGGCTGCCTATGCTGCCGAGAAGCTTTTTATCACAAACCAAGTGAGTTCAGGTCTTACCTCTGTCATGGTCGGGTACTTAAGAGGGGCAGACAGTTTCTGCTGTCCATCCACATAAATGTAGACAAGACTCTGTCCAAACGGCCTCTTTCCAGGTACATGCACCACACCAATGCTGTGCTGTGGACAGAAATTCAAACACTTCCGTTAAGCCTGAGCCACAACTTCCTAAATAACAACTCTACGTAAGGTTCCAATTAATTATTAATCTAAATAAATACTCTACACACAAAATCTTTGTGTAACATCATTTGTTACTCAAGGAACAGTCAAGGTTGTTACACATCTTCCTGGTTCATCTCTGATAAATACTGATGTAGTCATGCGCTCTGGAGATTTTTAATCTTCAGTGGTACTACCCTTTCAGTAAATAAATGATGTCATTAAATCCGACTCACCCAGAGAGAGTCACAGAAGCAGTAATCAGGCAGCATGACTGTGACGTACTCCTTCTTTGTGCATACGGCCACTACCAGCACACCTGCTGAGCTAATAAAGGCCTCAAAACCTGTCCCTCCTGGTGTAAAAAAGCTGTACAGAATGAAATAAAAACATTTGAACTAAGTGTTTGACATGCACAGCTTTTTGCTGCAAAAATTGTTTTTCATCAAGGGTATGGCTGCAGGGGCCAAATAAATCCAACCCACGGGCTACTTAGGATATAAGGGGGACTGGATTCCCTTTTTTGTGGTAAAAACAGCATTGCCCTCCTCTATATAATGCTGAATAATATAAAATGCTTTGAAAGCTCTGGTGCCAATAAAGAATTACAGATAAGTTTTTAAAAATGGACTCACCCCTTCTATGGCAGTCACACAGTGGACCAAACGACTGCCCCTACCATTGTCATCGTCCATTAGTTTACAAAAGTTAAATTTAATCAAAAGATGTGTAAGTCACTGTTCTTTAGTGCTACCATTTGATAGAATAAAACATATTTAAGATTATAAACAGACTGCTTTTGTTAGCGCCATTACCAATCTTAGTGTTTCAATGCAGCCGTCAGCAGCTCTCCTACTGAAGGCAGATACATTTCCTTAAGCGTGTTTGTGAATGCAGGAAGTCTGTTCATGACTTAATTAAAAATAGTTAAATTTTTGCACCAATTTTCAGATGGTTTGTAATTTTCTGACACTCTCCACCGACTGGTGTGTGGTTGCCCCTGTGCCATGCCATTTTAAAAAATAAATAAATAAATAAAATAAAATCTTGGAAAGGCCCCTGGTGGCAAGACAGACAAGTTTGGGAAAACTGCAAAGACACTATGGTGAAAACAGATAAATGGCAATGCATATATTATGACACAATCAAAGCTTTAAAATCCTTATAGATTCACAAAGCCATGATCTGATCAGAGAACTATATTTTTTCAAATGTCACATTCAACATTGATTTCAATATGAAATGTGTTCCCAGTTATTTCTGCCAATAATTATATGTTTTCTTCTCACCTGTAGAGCTGTTTTCTCTTGTCTTTGCTGGATGGGCCCAGCTGGTCCTGGTCCAGTGACAACCAGGCGAGGAAGCTGAAGGCAGACCCTGGCCAGCGGTGCACTGTTGGAACTACAATGCCAGCCATACTGGGTGACAGGTCAAAGTACTGCATGGCACTTTCCAAGCCTTGCTTGCGTACCATGGCCAGGAGGGCTTTTAGGGCAGGACCTACGTATGGATGCACTTGGCTGGACTCTGGAGGCCTAAGGAGACGCAGGAGTTCCAACAGTTCCCTGGCACTCAAAGACTGGCAGCCAAGTGAGCCTACTAATCCCAAAAGGCTTTCAGCACAAGCTCTGTGTAGTCGCTCATGGCGCTCCAGGGCAGCTAGCGCACGCATGACCATGGTGGCGTTGACACAGGTGGCGCGGGTCTGGCGGTTGAGGCAGCTAAGGCGGCGGAGCCAATCAGCTGTGAAGAGCTGCAGTTCTAACGAATCCAGCTCTGGGAGCCACTGGACCAGCAGCAGCAATGGCTCCACATTACTGATGCCCAGAAGGCCCACTGAGGTGTGCTCACCCTCCACTGCCTGGATACACACACACAAAACTCTACTCACCAATAGTTAACAATTTAGGAAATACAGAGATGAAACACTGTGGATTAATCAATCAGACAACTATAGAAATTTGAAAGGAAATCATTCAAGTAAAACAATAAAAATCTTAAGGGCAGACTGGCCTAAAAAAGTGGAGCAAGGTTAACAACAAATGACAATCTTTCTCTCACCATGTTCATCAGCTCTTTGAGAAGGTGTCGAGATGGCTGCCCGAGAGAGATGAGCACTTCGTACAAGTGATTGTACCCAATCCTCTCCTTAAAAACCTCCTGTGCAAATTAAAGGAGGTTGGTTAAACACCCATAAGGAATTCTGTAACAATTTGACCCCAACCGAATCGGTCTGGTCATGTTTTAGAACTCAGGAAGTTAGACATTTTATTCACTTAAGGTATTACATGGATGTCTCTTTAATTAAATAATATTGATTGTTGTATCATCTGTGTGGTAAACAGAAGCACACAGACAAAGACAAAAGTGTATCTAGTCACTGAGTTTTCCCAGATTATATTACAGGGAGGCCCACCAAGTCAAACTCAGCTGACTCTCTCATACACTGTGTGCTATTTAAGCTGCTTTAGCCCAGTTTAGGCTGGTCATCTGCAAACTGATTTGCAACCCACCTCCCCCAGCTTTATCTTTTATTACATATCTGACTTAATCAATGTCATATCTGTTGTCACTGATGCCTGCTCTATTCTATACCACATGTTTAAGGGCATTTCTGTAGAATTGCAGAATTAAAGGTCAACAGACTACCAATACCTTTGCAGCTGGTGATTTGTGCATCACTGTCGTTAGAGCTTTGATGGTTGCTACAGCAAGGGAGTCCAATCGCCCTTGAAACACCTGAAAGAAAAACTAACTAGTCAGTCCCCTGCTGCTAATCACTTCTGCTTTTAGCAGGAAGAGTTGGTAGTGACAGATGATTGGACACAATTCAAATCTCCTCTTATTTCAGGTGAATGTTACTTATATGTGCAACAAGCATGCAGACAATTTAAAGCCACAATGATTGCAATGCTAAAGATCAACTTCTTTCAGGGCCTAAAAACAACATGCATCACTATAAAAAATAAGAAGTAAACTTTAGTTGATGCCTTGGAGTTTGATTCATTGTTTGTTTGTGTGAAAAGTAAGTAAAATCACTGATGATGGTTAGAGCCCTGTTTGTCACTGCAGTAGGAGCTGGAATCAAGGCTTGTACTGCAGATGTTATAGTGAAGGTAAGACTTGTTCTGCTCCAGGTAAAAAGCAAGCCTTTTAATAGCATGGAGATCTCTTGTAGTTTAAAAAACAAAAAGAAACACCCACCTCCACACAGTCAACCACAAAGAAGTACCTCACTTTTTTTTCTCCACACTGACACACACATTAAAACAAAACATGCAACCCATAAAACACAAGCCAAACCATGACACATTTAACACAGACACATCTCCATCCAGCTTTGTCCTGCTCATGCCCAACACATTCTGGGTCACTAAACCACTTATTTTTTGATTAACATGTGACTGTCTACTCTGCAGAGTCTTGGACCAGATGGAGAGGGACTGTGGCAAAAACAAACACTTAGATCATCATCACGGAGTCCAGATTACCTCAAACCACTGAACTCTGTGAGAACACACACCAGGCCATTGTGATAGCATTCAAGTGGAACCCTTAGTATACCGCAGAAAACCAGGACAACGCACGAGAAGGTGGGTATGGGAGTGAAGAGGGCCGAGGGGAGGGAGGAAATTGCTTTAACATATATGAAATGACATAGCTGTGAAGGAGGCACAGAAGTCACTCCACAGCAAGACGATAAAATGACATTTTTGACTGGTCATTTAGCACCTTAGTTCAGTTCAAGTTTTGACATTTCAGTTTTTTCACTCCATGACATTTAAATCTCTGCTCTAAATTAAGCAAATATCTGCCTTAGCCTGCTGAGAGCTAGACTTTCTAATGGTGACCCTGGCAACAATAAAATGCTTTGAACCCAACGTGGCGCTCAGGTTACAGCTGCTCTACAACAAAGGAGCATCAATGTATGTGTGTCTTCATACAGGTTTGTCCACCTGTATTCACATTATTCAGATTAATAGAGGGATTATATGTTATAAAGGTAGCTCTGAGTAGAAAGGGTACAAAGACTAGAATGAAAGCTGGTACACTGGGGGGTGGGGGGGACAAAGACCTTTCTGTGTGGTTAAGTGAAAGAGCACTGACTGATAGTTGACAACACCATTTAAGAAGAAACCTCAGATGTATTATTATTATTAAACCTGCTGGATGGGTGGTTATTGGCATATTTAGGGTGTCTACAGTTATTTTGGTAAATTATGGACCTTTTAATAGTCAGTCATACTTGCAAAGGAAATGTAACATATAAACATATAAAAAGTGAAAACATAATGAACACAACTTAAAAGGGTTTGCCAAACCATAAAGAAAAAAAAAAAACAGATCAGGAAAATGTTAAGATTTAATACAGTTTTACCCTTCGCTGCTCAGCTGGTATCTGTTGACACACTAATTAAAGTAAGTCCTTCATCTCTATATGTGAGGTAGGTTAACTCTGATTCGGTGCTCTCCTGCTGGTATAGATGTTACTTTCTGTTCATGCTGGAAGTGGGGGAGGAACTGTTTCCCTCTCTTTGCTCTGTTGATTTTTTTTTGGTGTTTGGCGAGACACCTTTTTGGTGCATCATCTGCACTTTGCAAATTAGAGTACGGATCTTAATCTAGCCTGTTTGAAAAATACCATGAGCTTAAAAATGCAGTCGTACTGTGTGATCCAATGGTGTAGCACAAGCAGAAACTGGAGCTAAAAGATGAAACACAAAGCTGCAAATCCTCTAGTGGCCACTTGAGGTGTCCCTACACAGGAAGATGTGCATTTTAACAGAACTGTCTGACAATTAATACAGCTTTCTGTGCAGTACAGACCATCAAAGAAGTTTGTGCTTCAGTTTTGGTGAGTGAAATTCTAGTATTTTCTTAGTATGTTACTTAGCAGATATGTTTGCATGTGTGTTGTGCTCATAGCGCTAGCTGATAACTTAGCATTCCACCCTCTTGTCCAAATATGGTAACTTCTGGTTTCAAAAAAAACAACAACATGGCAGTGAATAGAGTGCTAACACTTAACCTGAGTCCAACACCAATGGGGTACACACAGTGACATGACAAAAAAAAACATTTATGACCGTTCCAACCTAATTTTAAGTCTATTTAATACTTTTTAAGGCTGTATATTATGATGTGTACCTTTATATCTGTATAAGACAATGCAGATTCTGTACACAACTGACAAGATTTTTGGTACCAGAAGCTTTTTGGTTTGGGTTTGTAGTCCGCTTGTGGTTCTAGTTCTATCAAAAAATCATGTTTGAGGAGCCTATGGTTTGCTGGTGAACAGTCCCTGAAAACACCTATCATGAGCCTATGAGCTACTGCCTGATGATGGATTAGCTTTTAATTCGTTTTTATATGTATCTGTATTCATAAAGAATGATCAGCATTGACAGCGAGAGGATTCTCTGTTTATCATCTTCTGTTGGCTGTTCCCTTTAGGGGTCACCACAGTGAATCATCTGCCTCCATCTCACCCTAGCCCTAGCATCCTCCTCTGTCACACTATCATATGCTTTCTCCAGATCCACAAAGACACAGTGCAGCTCCTTCTGACCAACCGCCTTTCCACTCTTCATAGCTGTCCTCACTTCCTCCTTACCAATCCTCTGCACCTCCCAGTTCACTAACTTTCCTCCATCCATCCATCCTCCTCTTTTTCATTTTCTTCATTCATCAGCCCCTCAAAGTACTTCTTCTTAACACACTCTCTTCACTCATTAGTACATTTCCATCTTTATCTTTAATTACCCTAACCTGCTCCATTTCCTTTCCAGCTTCACTGCTTTACCTAGCCAATTGATACAAGTCCTCTTTCTCCTTCCATATTGTCCAGCCTCACATACAACTCACTATAAACCTTTTCCTTTGCCACCTCTCTCTCCACCATATACCTAGCCTCCAAGTACTACTGTCTACTTTCTTCATCTCCTTGACTACCCCACTTTTTCTTTGCTAACCTCTGAATACTTTCCTGTACTTCCTCATTCCATCACCAAGTCTCTTTGTCCTCTTTCCTGTCTAGAGAATACACCAAATACCTTCTCTGCAGTTTCCCTCACCACTTCAGCTGTACTTTCCTAGTCATCTGGTAACTCTTCCCTGCCACCCAGCCTTCACCTACATGCCCATCAAAGCCTGCTCCAATTACCACTCTCTCCCCCGGGGACACCCTCAACTACTTCATTTAACTTAATCCAGAATTCCTCTCTCTCTTCTAACTGACGTCGGGTCTGTGGGGCATACACACGGACATCATTCAAAATCACCCTTTGGTTTTCAGCTTCCAACTCATGATCCTGTCTGACACTCTCTTCATCTCCACAACACTATTCACATCATTCAAGATTACCCCTACTCAATGAATCCACCTCCAATGTTCTTGGTCTTGCTTCCCTTCCATTTTGTCTCTTGCACACACAATATAGCCATCTTCCTTCTCTCCATCACATCAGCCAGCTGTCTGCCTTTACCCTACATTTAAAGTCCCTACTCTCTCCTCCACACTCCTGCCTTTCCTTCTCTCTCGCTGCCTCCAAACACGCCTTCCCTCTCTCATCTTTCTTTGTCTTCGACCAACAGTAGCACAGTTTCCACTGGCACTGTGTTGGGCTAAAACACCTTCTGACTGATCTGGTATGGAAATCTAATTCTAAATCTGCATGTTTGATTTGGCAAAGATTTTACACCAGATGCCATTCCTGACAACCCTCCCCATTTCGGACTGGCACTAGGAAACAGTGGCTTGTGCCCCCCGCCCCCCCGTAGCTGGGCTTTCTATTCTCTTGTTACATAGTCCAAGTAAAATAATAATGTGAGGTAAGGCAGTATGAGGGTCTTGCTGTGGAGTGGCCTCGTGGCTCTGGTGAGATGAAAGTGGAGGGATTTGGCAGCAATAGCAGATAAGAATAATGGCAGGGAAGATGGATGGTGTGGAGGGGGTGAGATAAGGTGGGGCTTTTCTTGGTGGTACCTGAGTGTCCCTCTCTCCTGTCAGTAACCTGTTGTTGGTTATATCTTTCTGGTCCTTGTCTGCCGCCGTGCACCTAGCATTAACCAGCTGACAGACACAACAGGCAACATGTCAACATAGCATGTGGGGAGGCTGATAGAAAGAGAACATGGAGACAAGGGAGAGACAGAGGACAGTGCAGGGGAGGAGGAAACATGTTATAAGTGGAGGAGAGGGTGAGAGGTTAATAGACGTGACCCTCAGCAGGGGTCAATGTGTGGACGCGTGTTTGGTGATCCAGCTGCGCTGTGGGGAAGTAAACATGCAAGGAGGGCAAAATGCTCTCTCACACTGAAACTGAAATACTAAACATGACACAGGATAGAGGAGACCTGGACAAAACTGTATTCAACTTCAAAATATGTCACCTACAGCAGACTAACCACAGATCTAATAATAAAACCAGGGCAGAATTCTAAGTTGTGGACACAGTCTTGCAAAACTTCAACTCCACATTTCCTAAAGGTTTTTTACACCAACTGATATGCTACTCAAGTGAATCAGTTCTATATGACTTCTATATGACTGTAATTCACTATGATGGCATATTAGTGCAACTGAGATGAAAAAGGGGGCCAGGATATGGGGGTAGTATTCAGAGAAAGTGTCACATATTTACAAGTAAAATTTTGAATATTATCTGAGATGCTGGTCAAAAAGCCACATGCTTCAGTTTGTTAGACTGTATGAACTGCAGATGCTGATGCTTGCCATGTATTATGCCTGAATTGGACAACCTAATCAAATTACTTTGGACCACATTTAGCAATAAGGAAATACTCATTATTCTAGCCCAGAAACCCAAAATTATCAGAAGCTTCCAGACTTTAAAGAGACATTGCTGTGTAATGAGCCCATTTAGAGGGCAATAACATACTGATGTGGAGAAGGTGAGAGCTTCTCTGCATCATGAACTACAGCAAATGCATGTATATTGCTTTTTACATCATACATACAGTGTGTTTAAATATTCAACCATGCATCCTCTTCTGCTTATCCAATTCAGGGTGTGTGTGTGTGTGTGTGTGTGTATGTGGGGGGGTGTGGGTGTGGGTGTGTGTGTGTGTGTGTGCGCGCATGAATATGCATGAGTGCAGATTTGATTCCTTAACAAACACAAAAAAAAAAAATCGATTATTTAACACTGACATCCAAGTTATTTTGTCTTGCAAATTTGCAAGTGATCTTTTTTCGCTGAATATCACCCCACTTCATTTTTTCTTTTCTGTTCTTTTTCCCCCCCCATTTTCTCCTTTACATACACAATGAAAAACAACTGGATACAAGCACTACCTTACAGTGAGGCCTCCTTATCAGTGTGTAAAAACAAACAGCCTTAGGAGGTTGCAGTATCAGATACAAGATACTAACAAGTACAAGGATCCTACACAGTTCTAGACACTAGCTGCATCTTTGGGTTATAAATAGGAAACAAGAGCTGTGCTTTTACCTTGCTGTTCTGCAGCAGTCGTGTCAGATGCTCAAAACAGTTACTGTTGAGGAAGATGGCTTGTAGTACTGGCCTGTCTGAACACAGGAACATGTCCCTGATAGTGTCTGAAAGGCAGCAGGAGAAATTGACAGAGACGGGCAAAGACACAGAAGCACAGAGAGAAAAGAATGAGGGGGGGGGGAACAGAGTCGAGACGAATAATAACAGAAGGTGAACATTGTCACATTAGCTTGGCTTCCATCTTTGCAAATTATTACTGAACAAAATGTAGCAGCTGAAAGGTAAACATGTTCAAAATGACAAAAAGATGCAGTTTTGGGCCTCTATTGTTCATCAAGATCATACCTAGCATGTGTACTTGCAGGGCCACAAATCTGCTCTCCCAATGTCGACCCAGTGTTGGCACTCGGCCCTTGGCTTGTTGCTGCTGCTGCTGGGCAGCAACGACAGCTGCTGGGTCTGAGTTGAGCAGCTTGAAGTAGTTTTCCAGCACTGATGCAATTTCCACTTGCCGCTGGTCAGAGCTGGAGGCCAGGAGCCGCTGGACCACCTCCCGCAGGCAGCCCAGAGTCAGCAGTGCCTTACGATCTGGAGCCTCACTGTCCCAGTCCTCACCCTCATCTGAAGAGCAGCTACCCATGGAGCAGTCAGCCAGGACCCGCATCAACACCTCCATGGTAGCTGGAGAGATTGCAAGCAGAGCATTCCTCTGCCAGGGATGCAGTGATGGAGGGAGGGAAACAATGTGAGGTGGGAGAGATAAAGTGAATGTATAGGAATTAGTCAAAGCAAGTCATTCAAGACATGAGAATCAAAAGAAGCACTGCTTTTGAGTATAGGAAAGGGGCAAAATAAACAATGATACCAATGAAAAATAAAGACTACAACAGCAATTGAAACAGTAAATTCAATATGCACAGTGCACAGTTTAACATCAATGCTGTGTTGCACTGTTGGTTATCAACCAGTCAGATAAAGCAGTGAAATAAAAGAATCCATAAACCAGGAGTCACCGCATCACATCCACAGCACCATCTGAGACAGTTAGCAAGAAGGCAGTACTATTTATTACACTACAGAACACAAATAGTGATGATAATAAATTGTGTGCTAAATGACCAACAAATATTAAAGTTATCACATTAACAATTTTACTACATCTTAAAGATTAATAGACCATACTGCTGGTTTAATTAAGCAGACTGCTGGAAAAAATTAAAAGATTATTTCAACATTTTAGGAAATGGTAAACCTTCTGGCTTAGCCTTCAAACTGGAAGGAAGGAGAAACAAAGAGCCTAAATCCAAAGCTAAGAAGTTCAGCCAGATTTTCTATTGTTGTACATTTCCCCTGTTGAACCAAAAATCTTTATAAAAAAAAATACTGACCTATTTTAGTTCTTCAGAGAGAAGTCACTGACAGTTTTTAAAAAAACAAACAAAAAAAAAGAATGTCCCCCAAGGCTTTGGGAAATAGCAACAGGCATTGTTTTTTTAGACACTAACTGATTAATGAAGAAAGAATGAACTCATTCTTTAAACAATTATTTGAGGCGACTGTTGTTGTGATTTGGCGCTATATAAATAAAAGTGAATCAAACTGAATTGAATAGCATCTCAGAGCACTCTTTCACTACATCTATGGCCAGCAAGAAGAAATAAAAGCCCCAGCAGCTATCAACTGAGGATTACCTGATCTCCAGCAACTATGGCTCCAAACAAGTGTAGCAGGCAGCATTTCAGACTCTCCTTCAGGTGCTCACTCTCCTGGAAGCACTCTGCAAGGAGGGCAGACATGTAAATACATGAGGGTGACTTTCATGTACTTCTGTCTCAAAAATAAACACTGATGAATTCAAATGCAGAAATAGACAAATCTTTAGATTTTTAATTAAAGGAGAGTCAATGAAATCTGCAAAGCAAATAAGATAGGACCTAAACTATCACACACAGCACGCAACCACACACACACACACACACACACACACACACACACACACACACACACACAGGGAGTGT
>VUQS01012121.1:3926-20965 GCA_015108495.1 Heterochromis multidens
GGGGGAAAATTTTTTTTTTTTTTTTTTTTTCTTCCCTTTTTTTTTTTTTTTTTTTTTTTTTTTTTTTTAATTATTGTTATTATTATTATTAATGGCCTATTCGTTTTCATAAAAGTGTGACAATGTACATTTTACTTAAAGGTGTGAGGAGAAAAAAACAGTTTTTGAAGTTTCAGTTCAGATGAACCTTAAAACTGATTCAGGTTGCTTTCCTCTAGGTGTCTCCTGACTTGTGAAAGGTTAGTGTTTTATTATGACTGTTTTTGAAATTGAAATTTTATTTTTTTGATTGGTTTACTGGGGGGGGCACAAGCCAGTGTACTCTTATAGCCCTTTTCCACTAGTACCTACTCGTCTTGGCTTGACTTATGTACATATATTTGTAATATATATTTGTATGCATGTGTATGTATGAGCTACAGTATATATATATATATATATATATGTGGGTATGCATAGACACATACATATGTGTGTGTAGATATATGTCTGTGTATGTATATATGTGTGTATGTATGCATGTGTGTGTATGTATGTATATGTGTGTTTACACAAACTTTTTACTTTAATACATGTCAGTAATTGTGTTTAAATATTGTATTTGTATTTATATTTATGTCAGTATATTTATGTTATTTAAGTCCTTTCTTTTGCACCGTGTGAGGGAGCACTGCCTTAATTTCGTTATGCTTGCATAATGACAATAAAGAGTCTTAATCTTGATCTTGATCTTGATCTCGACTCGACTCAGCTCGGTTTTTAGGGTTTTCCATTCGGTGGTTGTACTTGGTACCAGGTACTTTTTTAGTACCTGCTTGGCCGGGGTTCCAAGCAAGCCGAGGCGATCCCAAAATGTGACGTCAACGGACTGCATGTCACTGATTGGCCAGGGAAGGACGCCACTGGATGAGTCATTAGAGCGATCCTTCACGATTCAAACCTGGCATTTTTGAAACCCAGCAACGAGGGAAATGGCTACACACAAACAACACTGTGTTTCATCTCACCGCCCGCAGACTTCTCTGGCTCTCTTCTTTTACCCTGAGTCTGACAAAAAGCAATTCACCGAGCCGCAGGTATACCATCGCCTCACCATCTTGTTGTGTGTTTGTATCGCATATAAATGAAGTCACAGGACTTTCAGGACGCGCTGCTATAACAACCCCACCCAATTGTGGTACTCAATTCTAATGGAAAACCACTAAAACCGAGTTGAGTCGTGTTGAGTCGAGCCAAGAAGGTACTAGTGGAAAAGAGGCATTTGTGCTGGCCCCAAGCCCTAATAAATGGGAAGGGTTGCTTGAGGAAGGGCATCCAGCATAAAATCTCTTCCAAATCAAATATATAGACCATCAAGAATGAGATTTTCCTTGGGATTAAGCAGAACTGGCAGGGAGGCAGATGACCTGCTGTGGTGACCCCTAAAGGGTTTGGTATGCTGTATATGTTGCTGCACATTTCACAAAACAATACTATTTTGTAAGCCTCAAGCAACCCATGTAACCCATGCTGCCCCATCAAGCAAAAAGGTTGAGGTAACCTTGAAATGGCATCACATAGTTTGGCAAGCAGAGTAGCTCAGAGCAGCATCGTCTGCAGCACATGTAGCAGAGCAGCACCATCATCAAAGGCTGCAAAATGAATAATTACCCCACATTTTTATTCCTTTTCAGGAGATCTCTTACCATTTGCTTTATATCTGTGTTTTTTTCTCCCTAAATATCAGCGATACCATCAGTCCCAAAAATCTAGTATCAAATATTTGAGAAACCTTTTTTTCTCTTTGCCTTCCTGAATTTCTCAATGCATGCTTCTCTCTCCCCCAGAAACACATTTTGCTTCCACACCACCACAAAAGCCCTCTTTCCTCAAAACATATGCACTCAAGTCACTCAAATTTTGTCAAAGATTTTTCATTTGGGAACAAATGCACATTGTAACCCATGCTGCCCGCTCAAATGATGCAGCAGCCACAGCTTAGGATGTATTTTAGATAAATGAGAGCACACATTTACCACAAAACCACTTGTACCACAATGAAAATTGCTCTCCAGCTGTCATATGTTGACAGATGGAGCAAACCTCAACTTAAGCTCTGCGCACTTATTCTATTTTCAAATTATTTTGTAATCATCCTAAGCCTTTACACATGACAATGCCACAACACTCAGAGGAAAGAGGAATAAGACACTAGGAAGTGTAGAAAGCTAATGCTGCTGTTTAAATAACCTCCCACCAGTTAGATGTAAAAATGCATTAATAAAAGAACAAGCTTTAGGTGTTTAAAAAGAAAACATCAAGTCTGCACACAACATGAGAACAAGTTCAGTAACATTTATGAAGACCATCACTAATTTCACTTGAAATAATGATTGGAAGGACTTTCTTATTTGTGTTTGTAGGGCTGCAGCTGGTTTTTTTCATCACCAATCAAGTGGTGATAGTTAAAAATTGTTAAAATATCCATCCATCCATCCATTTTCTGCTGCTTATCCGGGTCCTGGTCGTGAGACACCCCAGATCTCCCTCTCCCCGGCCACGTCCTCCAACTCTTCCACCAGGACACCAAGGCATCCCAAGCCAACCAAGACATGTAATCTCTCCAGTGTGTTCTGGGTCTGTCTCGGGGCCTCCTCCCTGTTGGACATTGAAACACCTCACCTTTGAGGCGTCCAGGAGACATCCTAGTCAGATGCTCTCTGAATCATCTCCATGAATTGCCATCTTGTTGTGTTGGAGGGTTTTGTGTGCCCTAGTAATCCCAGGAGGTATATTGTCAGGGGCAACTTGCCCCTGGCAGGGTCTCCCAAGGTAAGTTGGTCTTGAGTGAGGGGCCAGACCAAGTGTGATTCAGAAGACCTGGATACCTCGCCCAAATTGGGGTTACTGGGGCTCCACCCTGGAGCCACACCCGGGGGGAGGGTTCATCAGGGAGCGCCTGGTGGCTGGGCCTTGCCTCATGGGACTGGGTCAGGCTCAGGCCAAAGGACTCACATGGACCAGTGCTCCTGTGGACTCACCACCCGGAGGAGGAGCCGTAAGAGTCTGGTGCAATGTGGATCAGGCAGGAGTGAAAGCCTTAGACCTTGGTGGACCAATCCCCGGTTGCTGAAACCAGTACTTGTTAAAATATGCTGGAAAAACATACCTGTTGCAAATTCCTGAGGCTTACAGCCCAATTTACTGCCATGTAAGACAGACATTTTTGCTTTAAAATAATAAATTCATAAATTGTGCAAATAACTGCAAGAAACCTGTTCTATGATAGATGCTGAGTAATATTTCTACACACAAAATAAGTTTGTGCCTCTATGTGCACTTTTAAAGACTAGAGGATTGATAGATCAAATTTACTTAACCAGTAAATGAAGACACAGGTTCATTCGCATTTCAGTTATGGAGCACTCTGAGCTGCTCTCCCTGAGGTATAGCTGACTCTGGCTCCCGTGTCACTCAATCTCAGGTGCAGGTGAAGTCCTGGGAAGTGGCCATAACGTCCGCCCAGCATACCTGAGACTGCAGTTACACCGAGCCTGGCGCCTGAAGTCTCTGTGTTCAGGAAAAATGGGAGGAGGTGGGTTTGTGTGTGTGTGGGGAGGGGGTCATAGAGGGGAGATACAGCATGGCCATCGCAGACAGACTCCACCATGACTTGTGTCTGAGTAGCAGCATCACATTTCTGTCCTTTCACAAAGCCCTCTGGGAAAGGACAGGTCTCAGCCGCTATAAGTACACTGAAAGAGACAGAGCAGACAGTGGAAGACTCCAGCTGAAGCCTGTCTTTCTAGTCTGACAGTCTGCTCCCTCCCTGCACCAATGCTGCCTGATTCTTTATTACAGGCTTGGCTTATGATATGGCCTTTAGGCACTGCACAGTGAAAGGTGTATGGATGGAAATAGGTGGAGATTTACAAGACAAGAGAGATATGCGTGTTACCAAATAATCGAGATCACCTTCTGAAGATAACGTGCGTGACCTTTTTTTCCAACATGTCAGAAAAAGTGACAGAACATAAGACCACAGCTGGCTGACTGTTCTGGTGACAACCAGCTGGTGGTACTTGCTTTACCTGCAGATACTTTGTCTAGATCACCCCTTCCTTGCAATTATACTTCATATTGTGACTTTTTCTTGCCTTAAAATGGAGGCTTCCTGCAGTGCAGTGAGTTTATGTGGATATGTGGAGCATTAGTGCAAATATGAGCTTAAAGAAATGCCACAAGACATGCAAGTAGGTGATCATCATGGATTAAGGAGACTTAACTAGCCAATTAATCAGGCAAATCCCCCCAAAAAACTAAAACAAAAGAAAACAAAAAAAACGTGTAAGCTTTGCACTGAGGAAATCTCCACAGAAAGCAATATGCTTCCAGGATATGTCTGTCAAGATCCTGTATTAAATTTAATCCCAGCCAGTCAGTAAGTCTACTCCATTGTGTGTTGTGTGGAAACCCCATCTCTCTTTTCATATAAATACGTACATCAAGTAGAGAGCAGTGAAAATTCATTATTTAATGCATAAACTTGGTAATAAAACCAATTAAACCCTCATAGGTGTCAAATGTGGATAAAACTGAAAAAGAAAGGGCCTTGTTTTTATGTTGGATTTGTTTTACAAAACCATTTTCTGGCGGTCTCATTCACTGCGATGTCTGTCATTACGAATTTAAGTTTCATATTTTCCCCCCTGTCTGTCTTGAAAAGCTCTGTCATCTTGGGCTTGAGGTACAGTTTGCCAAGAGGCTAATGGCCCTTTATGACAGTACAATCTGATGCCTGTCCCGGCTAGCCTCCAGGTAATCCTGTCCACCTCGGCGGCTAAGCCCTGCTCAGGCTTAAGTTGCATATTTTGTTTTTATCAGGACACTGCTGATAAATGCTATCAGCGAGGGAGAAATGAAATATGGGGGGTCTAGCTCCATTTTGCCCGAGCCCCTAGAGTTGAGGAACAATGACACCTCTATAGGTGAATCTGGACTGTCTGTAGGACTAAACAGCATCAAAAACAACAGCCCTACAACTGCGATATCTTCATATTCTGTGTTATATTTTTTTTTACCAACACAGATGTGGTGCAAATTCCACTCTCAGGCTTTTTTGCAAACCATTTTAGATTTTAAATTCTTTTGCATAAATGCATGAAAATCCCACCACTCAAAACACTTTCAATTACAGCAGCTTTACTTTTGGACCCCCAAAATATCATTTAATAAAATCATAAAATTACATGCTAATTTATTTCCAGTAATGTGCGCTAATAGTGTACTACCTCTGTGTCCATGGTCCAACGCCGTGGACCTATACTGTATGTGAAAAGCACTCAGACACTCTTACCATAGGTGATAACCCCCTCTGTGAAAAGCACTCTTATTGGAAGTACCCATTATCTGCAAAGTCTATCCTCACGCTGACACTAAGTCATTAGCTTAAGCTGTCCTCTGTGTAAAATCAGTTAATTTCTTTAGCTTTGGTGCATGGTAGATTGAAACATTTTTTTTCATTGATTGCTGCAGATTAATTACAGATAAATTAAGTAGGAATATACAATTAATATTAATCCACAATATATTTGATATATTTTTCATGAATCACTTTGTTAGCAGATAAATAATGGCACAATTCTTTTAATTTGGGCCATGCTTGACATAAAAGTCAGATGATAAATGTTCTCTCTCCTTCATGCTTATTGAGCTTTGGCTGATTTAGGCCTGAAGTGCATCTATTGTGCTGTGATGTGTCCCAAGATCAGCATCACAAAAGGGCTTTGTGAGAGATGTCACATGTCCATGAAGAAATGCTGGCTACCTGGATTTCTAACCTCTTTGCTTAAAAATTTTATTTAAAAAAAAAAATCTAGTTCTCTGCCAACCAAATACATCTTCCCTTCTCTTTATACACTAGGTTTTTTGGGTTTTTTTTGCCTGCTTGATATTTTAAGAGGATCATTACATATTGTTTGTTGCACCCATATCTATCGTCACTCATGTCTCTCCTTTCTCCCACTTTTCCGCCTTTCCCCAGTCATTTTCTATTTCTCCATCCATCACACACAGAAACAGACACACCTCCCTCTCCCTCCAGTTATAGTCATGGTATGTCAAAGTGTGCGTGTCCCACACAGTGGGGGGTTCAGCGAGTGACTGACAAGACCTGCTCTGCTCTTCTCTGACACCTGTCAGAGCCTCATCTGTCGTCTGTGTGCAGAGATGGAAATGAGCAGGAATGACACAACATGCCAGAGGTGACGGTGATGGCTCACCTCTCTCCATCAGCTTCTAAATCAGTTGCGCAGCTCGCAGCGTGTGCTGGCTGGCTAACAATAATTATCTACTCCGAGCTTTCAGAACCTCATTTATAATGCAGTGATGTCACAGTGCTTAGACTTACAGTTACAATGCTGCAGACATGGCATGGGATCACCTAAGGATCTGTGTCTGTCTGCACATATTTGATAATCCTAAACTAGATATGGAAATGCTTGAGCCAAATACATTCATACAAGATTACAGATGCTTAAAGCAAAAGTATGGAAGTTCTAAGGGAATCAAAACACATTTATTTGTCTTTACAAGGAATAAAATGCAGCATTGCTCATTTCAATGCAATCAGGGGTTTTGTCACTGCATTCAAATTCTTATCTACTTGAGCATTTTTGCATTTATTGTTTTTAGCTACACTTCAAGTTACGCAGTTTCTTGAATTTACATTGACAGGCGATACCGACAGCACATCGATCCAGCTCCAGCTGAAGTATAATCTAACTCTTTTAGCTGTTGATTTGCTATAATCTGTAACTGACCGCGTCTCCACAGTTTAGTTGTACTGGATTCCACAAGACTAATCCCCAACATGTGTCCGTCCATTGCCCCGGAAAAGTCTGTGATTGGTCTGATTGATAAATGAAGCCCTTCTTATGCTTTTTGCCATTCCAGCGGGGCCTCTGTGGGTCTGGACTATGTCCAGGAAACCAGGGACAGCCACTTATTAAGTAGTTAGACCGTCAAGATGAGGCTGCACACAGGGATTGCTGGTGGTCACCTGGGCTTGGATTTAGCTTTGGTATCCCTCAGCTATCAGTCAGGTCTAGACAACTGATTGTGGTCTCGTGTTGTGTATGGGACACAAGCCACTCTTTTGTGCTGAGGTGAAAGTTTCTGTGTTTGCTCAGCCTAAAAAGGCCTCTTTATTAGCACTATATCATGTTCATTTGCATTATAATAACCCAGAGTCTTGCAATTGAGTAGTGCCTTTAAATTCAAGTATGTTTTTAGTTTAAAGTAAAATATCTCATTAAGCTTTACCAGTTGTCATTGGCTTTACACCACTGCTATCAATTTAAATTACCTGTAAAGGTGTTATTCGTTTTACTCCAAGTGTTCTTGATACAGAAAGAAAGAAAAAGCATGCTAGAGTAGCCATCAGAATCCCTCCACTCGACATGGGTAAAATTTTTGCTGTTTCTTATTTGTTCTTCAATAAATTTTTGCATCAGGATTTACAGGATGTGTTTTTATCAGAGGTTTCAGAGAAGAAAGAAAAAAACTTTGAGAAAAGCAGAATACAATACACTTCACATATATTTTTTCTTTTTGGTTTGATTCTTAGTCATATACGCTGAAGAACCTGAACATAATGATACAAAAACACAGCAGTTCCCACACACTTTGCCAGTCTGCCTTTTCAAATTGCAGTAAGAGTAACACTAAAAAGTCAGTTTAGCGCTGAAGTCCAGGCAGGCGTAAAACCAAAAATGCTTTCTCGAGAAAATGGCCATGGGCAAGGCTTAAGCAGTTCAGTGCTGCAGGATCGGAGCAGAGCACCCTGGGTAGAGCCCAGATGAAACACTAGGAGGTGAAAGGGAAAGTGGTGATTTGTCATTAAGACTTTTCAAAGAAAGCCCAATGCCAAGGGTCCAATTTATGCTTGTTATAATTTCACCCAAACACTCCCTCATGCCCCCTAAACACATTCTTCTTCCAGTTATCCAAAAAAACACCACACAAGTTGCAACTGGAAGTTTTTGATTTAATGCATAAATGTTTTTATAATGTTGCATAAAAAACTCTTCCGCTCAGATCTTTAATTAATCAAAGGAACAGCACCTATTTTTAACAGTAACTGTTATGCCCAGTTTAACATGATGAACTAAAGCTGTGCATCCTTTTAGCAGTTTGTCATGCTGTATACTTGGCAGCTCCCTCACGATGAATGTAATCTATTTTGGCTTCGAATCTGAGCCATTTCTGGACTCATTAATACTGAGTGAAGGTGAGGAAAGCCTTTTTTGGTATGACTGCCAGGTACAATTTCTCTTGGCCTACGTAGCATTTGTAAAACATGCCCTCATAAAACAAAAATCAAATGCTCCAGTTCTTGAATGGGATGTCGGAAAATTATTTACAGGCAAATAAAGTTGCGTGAGACCGCGTTAAAAGCCGCCCAGTTTTGGTGTATGGTTCTGTTTAGCAGAAATCATTTTCACTGCAAAATTTGGAAGTGTCGACTGTGATTTGCTGCAGACTCTTGTTAATCCCTTGCACAGGCTTGAAAGTTAATCTTCTAGATTTTGTACAGCTTTTTGCTTTCTGCAGTTTGCAACATGTTTTTTTTCTTTTTTTTGCATGTGTGTGCAGTACGTGGTACAATTTCTCATTCGCGTGTGGAAGTGTGTGTTGTGGTGGGAGAATTCAGAGGAGCCTTGCTTCATACCTTCCTGCCCACACACACAGATGTGCATCATCACTGGTTGATTGTTGGTGACCTTAGCTGATTGAACTGGTAAAGGGCAGCCAGTTGTGCAGCTGGGGACGAGTGTCTGGCAGCCCAGGGTAGTGGGGTGTTAAGGAGAGACGTGGTAGCGTGACTATGAGCGACTGCCAAGCAGCCACATCGTGACCCCGGTAGACACACTCCCAAGTCTGGAAACTGTGTTGCACTTGTTCCCTTGACATAGACGGGCAGAGACAAAAGAGCAAGGAACTTCCCCAGACCTTCATTTGGGGTGTTTGGACAACTCTAAGGCCCCCTCCATGCCCCCAGGGGCCTCTCAGCTGGCCTGGAGAGAGAGAGAGCAAAGAAGACATGAGGCAAGACAGTGAAGGCTGAGCAGTTAATAGGGTGTGTGTCTGCAAGTGTGCATGTGTGTGTGTGGTGATGGGGAATCCATGACATTATTTTTAGAGGGGATTCATGAAAGTCATTTGTCACATGTTTAGCTGCAGTAAATCTGATTTCCCATTATGCCAAAAAATGTAACAGTAACTTAAAATCTTAAAAAGCTGCAGTGTCTCCCTCTTTGGCATATCAGTAGATGGCGTAAATTGGAACACAAACCTTGTTCCTGTTTAATTACTTTGGGAAAACCCTTCCTTTTTTTTATCAACCGTGTCTATGACTTTTATGGACATATAAAGTCTGTTGTGCTCTATCATTATCGCTCAAGTATACAGGAAGCATACATAAAAACAAATATTTGCTTAGTTTATGTGCGTATATCCAGTGTTTTATTGAACTATGACGCATGGTTTCTCCACTGCATGTTTATTTGTTTGTTTATTTGTCAGCTATCATGACCCACCTCAGTGAGCTGCATAAAGCACAAGGGGGAAACATTCATAAATGGCCAATGCACATTTCCAGCAAAACAGTGACTTAACCAGGTTGCTGCACCCTTGTGAACACCAACAAAACCATCGGTCAAGGAGAACCGATCTATAACTTAAATTATCCTCATATGGAGAGACTGAAAGAAAACAATAGTAAAGAGGCAGTTGTGAGTTGAGACATCAAGGCTTCAAAAGGAAGTTGAAAGGGTGAGTCTAAAAGTAATCAAAAGAGGTTTTTAGCAAGGGTTGAGACAGAGTGGAGAAAGGTTTGGGTGTAGTTTGAACGCAAGTTGGCCTCGTTGGATGACAAATTGTCCGGCATTGGGACAGGACGGTTCAGCCAGCTGGTTGGCCCCATCAGCGGGTTGATTGATGGTGTTGATGTTCTAAATCGGCCGCCAACACGCTGAGTACAGGACTTGTAATAGCGCAGCTTTAGATTGGCCCTGGAGATAGCAGGAAGTGGATGGGGGGATATGCGGGCGGGGGGACTGCAGGGGAAAAAGGACACGTTCCCATGCATGCATATGGGATATGAAGGTTTCAAATTGCTGAATCCCACAGTCTCACTGAGGTAAAGTTGAGACAGGAAAACACAGTAAATATGAAGCGTGTATGTCTGGGTCGGTGAAAACATCTCATTCATCTAGCATTATGATCAAATGATGTGTTGTATATCATATCACCCTCAGCCAGGCATCTGGCTTATGCACACATGCAGGGTCATCATCTCCTGAAGAAAAAAAAGCCTGGGGTGAAGGTGCGATCATTACTGTCGAGCAAGCGCTCATGTCCGCAGTTGTCTGACCGACATGCTTACGAGACAAGGCTTGGGGGGAGGTGCAGGAGTGAAAAAAAGCACAACTTCCCACTAATTGTAACAGCAGCCCCTTTATCATACTTTCGGCCCAATGAAAAAACACAGCACCTTTGATCAAAAGCAAGGCAGTCTGGGATTGTGTTCTCAGATCTCGATGCATGCAAAGGGGAAACACAGGGCAGCATCACTGCAGAAGAGAAGGAGATTTTCTGAAAACTTCAAACTGTTTTGATTATAGCTCATTAGTAGGAAAGTTGATAGGACCCACCCACCTGTGTCTTCTGATCAGTTAATTCAACATCAGCATGCTGTTTGTGAAGATGCCGACTTAACATTTGACATCAGTGACTTTCTCTGAATTATTTAAGAAAAAAAAAACTATATAATTTAATGTGCCTGGAATGAAATTTAATGGTATTTTATTATTACAGTTTCTTTTATAAAACTATAAAATCAATTCATAAACCAAACAAACACAATCATGTGCATGCAGGTGTTTTATAGTAGTCCCCCCCACCAAATCCTCTCATGCAGTTAAAGTGCACATTTTAAATGCTTTTTACTCTGTGAAGAGATGATAAAGAGTTTAGAATGATGTAACTTTGAGTTGACCTGTTCAGTGAAACACCTCTTCTCTTCCATTATGTGAGCATTCGCAGCCTAGAATAATAAGCATATGAAAACATACCTGGCCATATCAGCAGTAACTCTGCAAGCTGCTGCTGTGTACAGTGTGCAGTGTTATTCAGGTTAGCTCTTAGCAGCAATGGAATAAAATCAAACTGATTTGGAGCAGTATTAAATAGCAGGATATTGAATTATGTCTAATTTGCTTGACACTAAATGGCATGGAGGTGGGTGATGTCACCAAGCTTTTATTCTGTAAACTTGAAATGTTGACATCTTTTTTTTATGTGGCCGACAAGGACAACATCATCTGCATCTATCAAATCAATAATTTTCACTTGCATTGTAGGATTGTCAGCTGCTATCAGAAGGTGTGAGGACATATCTAATTCTAACTATTTACTGGGTGAGTAGGCAGTTCTTTCAAAACTATATTATGTCCAAAATCACCCGTTAGGCATCCTCAAGTTTTGCTGCCGAGTCTGTTTATTAGTTCTCATAAAAGGCCAGAGAACATAGAGTAGTTCTAGCTGGCCGGCTGGAGGAAGATAATGGGCATCAGTCCATGGAGTCGTCTGTATGAGCTGTTGTTTGGCCGACATCATTCTGGCCTTGGGCTTCTTCTAGTGGCGTCTATGAACCAACCCATTGTTTACAGCCTTACATGCACAGACACAGGCCTACACACACACAGTCAGACCTAATGCCCAGTCACGTGTGCTTGCTCATACAGTGAGATGCCTGAAAACACTGTCAATTCTCAATCAGTGAGATATATTTCTTCACCATTTGTATGCAATGAATGAATCAGACATTTTCCACACTATGCTTTCGCTGCTACAAGTGGAATAACTTCTCAAGCTGTAGACACAAGATACTTTATCTACTACATAAAAGAATACAGACAGCTTTTGTAGGAAGTAGGATTGCAAGTTGTCCCCTTAATCTGACTGGTATTCTTTTAAACTGCTAGACTGTGAATCTTATAAATTGTATGTAAAAGATAGACATAGCCACCATGATGTCACCCACTGTTTTCTGGCCTCCACATTTTGAAGCTTTAACAATAGAGTATTGGAATCCATGTTGGGTTTTTTGGATCCATCTATCCATCCATCCATCCATCCATCATAAGCAGGATAAGCAGGGTATCCCAGACGTCCTTCCCCTAGCCACACTTTCCAGTTCTCCTGGGGGATCCCGAGACGTTTCCAGGCCACATGAGATATATAATCTGTCTTGATCAACTTCGGGGTCTCCTCCCAGTTGGGTGTGCTTGGAAAACCTCCAAAGAGAGACACCCAGGAGGCATCCTAACTAGATGCCTGAACCACCTCAACTGCTTTCAACCCCCCAGAGCAGCAGTTCTACTCTGAGATCCGAGCTCCTTACCCTATCCCTAAGGCTGAGCCCATCCACCCTACGGAGGAAACTCATTTTGGCCACTCTTTCAGTCATTACCCAGATTTTATGACCATAGGTGAGGGTTGGGATGTAGATGGACTGGTAAATGCAAAGCTCTCTTCACCACGACAGTCTGGTACAACCCACATTACTGCTGGTGCCACACCAATGCGCCGATCCAACTTGTGCTCCCTTGGTTGAGACAACCCCGAAGGAGTAGTCCACTGTTTTATGACAGAGAACCATGGCCTCAGACTTGGAAGTACTGACTGTCATCCCAGCCTTTGCACACTCGGTTGCAAACCACTCTAGTGCATGCTGAAGGTCACGCTCTGATGGAGCCAACAGAACCACATCATCTGCAAACAGCAGGGATGCTATTCTGAGGTTCCCAAAGCAGCAGACGGCCTCCTCACCCCGGCTACGCCTTCAGATTCTGCCTATGAAAATAAAAAACAGGACTGGAGACAAGGAACAACCCTGGCAGAGTCCAACACCCACTGAAAATATGTTTGACTTTGTGCCAAGAATGCCGAGCTGGGCAATGAGCTAGCGCGAGACATGTTTCAGATAATTCAATTAAAATGTTCCAAAAGCCACCTGTACAACGAGCATGGTCAAAAGGTCCAGTTCAGTGACTTTATTTAACAGAGGTGAGGTGTAGCAGACAGCTATCGGCTACATCTGTTCGCGTTAGCACACATGTCAGTCAAAGCAGTTTTGCTCCTAACTTTAAGACTTCAAAGTAAAATAATCACACCCCATACTGTTGTTATGCAGGGAAAACAGTAGCTATCAAGGCCTAGACTGCTTTTTGTACCAAGGTGTAAACAGGTTAATTTGATTTTTGAAGTTTGGCATTTTAACGTGGGAGTCTATGGGGATTGATTTGCTGTTGGAGCCAGCCTCAAATGGCCACTAGAGGAACTGCAGCTTTCAGCTCTCCCGCAGTGGCTTCATTTTTCATGCCCAGTGCTTGATTATGGTGGTGCTTCGATGTGTCACTTAATTATATTAGGTCTGAGTCTGAGACATCATGCGGACAAACCAAACAAATGTATAGCTTACACTGCACAACCCACACTCACACACCCCATTCTTCATTTTCAGTGGTCTTTGCACCTACCCAGTGTATGATCCACTCTCAGGACATGTATGCAAAGGTGTAATTTTCACCCTTTCATCCTGAATCAGGACACCCCCTACACACACACACACACACACACACACACACACACACACACACACCATTCAGCATGAATGCTCGATAATTTTGGTCACTTTTGGAAGACAACGAGTGCGGTGCAAACGATAGAGACAGAGCAGGCCTTGCAGCTGTGTTCGTGACACCTCACCCACCCCAAGAGGTACACACTATAGGCACACATACACACCCGCACTTGTTCACACATACCACCTACTGATACAGCAGCAGAAAAAAAAGAACACTGTGGTTACCTCACTATTATGTTCTCTGACTCTGTGTGTGTGTGAGAGTGTTCATGTGTGTGCTTGACTGTCTCTTTCTCCTTTATCTCTTTCTCCCCATGTCTCTCTCTCGCTCCCTGCCTCCTCCCTCTCCCTCTCTTGTCCTCCTCCTCTCAGATCCTTCTTCCTCACCATGGTTTCACAGACCTCCACTTACTCCATTGTGCCGAGAAACAAAAAATAAAAGAAACACAATCGCCTTGTCCTCTTTCTCATCTTAATAAGCAGCTCCAAGTTTGATAATTACACGTTCAGCACGCCGCATGAGTTTCTATGCACTGTTCACATCAGGGAGAAAGCCATTGACTCCGCTGTTGAGGGTAGCAACTATTAGGAATGACTGACAACTGTCCCCCTCCCCCTTTGGTCTGGAAGGCTGTAAAAGTGAGAACAGTGCCGATCAATTCTGTCTCCTCGTTAGAGACTGTGTCCCTGAACGCCACCATGTAACCATCAGAGCAGCCTGTGGACCACATACGTTGCAGGCCCCATAATCCATTCCATAACCTATCGCCATGTGCTGCCGATTAATGGGGTTTTTGCGGAGCAAGCACCAAGGAGACGGCCAGACTGAGGGTTTTCTTCTGTGGCGGAAGCCAATCTGTTTAGGATTAAGGGAATAACTGGTGTGGCTGACACCGAGGCATCCAACATGCAGGGCTAAGGAGAAGAGAAGAGAGAAAGAAGTACAGTGAATGTGTTGACAGGGAGCTGATTGTGTTTTGGCAGGGGTCTGCTTATTGGTGATGGTTTGAATCTATAACTGTTGATTATCTGGGGAATCTAAAGTCTGAAAGCCATCTGTAGTTGTTCAATTCATTCTCTTGCACCATATTTAGAAAGCATCTTCACTTCTGTATGAAATTTTTGTTGATTGTTGCAACTTCCATTTATAAATCAAAAAAGCAGTTTATCTGAGATCATCAAAATAAAGGAACACAGTGTTCCCCTTTCTGTTTCCAGGCTATTTGCAGCACAGAAATACCTTATCTGAGTTCTCCACACAGAGAAGCCTTCTTTTTTCAACCAGTGGTCCACTCACCCGTTATGATGGTAATCTTGATGATTAAAGACTCGTGGAACAAAATGGGCTACCTGTTGCCATGATGTCATGTCTAGTCGAGAGCTGTGATTAAGACTTCAGGCCATTAGAGAACTTTACTGGATGTTGTTTGCGGAAAAATATCAATTAGCTGTTGGCTTAAAAAAAGCGGCTTATGTTTGGGATCTGAAGTTTTGGCTTTAACAAAAAAATTAAGCAGCATGTATAGGTGCTAAGGTTTACTTTTCACAGTTGGAAATGCCTAAGGAACAGCTCTTTTTTAAAACCACAATTGCATCAAGATTCAAGAAACAAATTACAACTGTTGCATTAAAAGGATCAGCTCTTTTTGTAGCGCAGCGGCATATTAATCAAAAATAGTTACAATGAGTTGTGGGTGCATTTCAACTATTGTAGTCTACATTCAAGCATTTACCAAAAAGATTTATGTCACTGCTACCAGATTTATTGCAAACGGTAGTTACATAAAAGTAATCACAGTTCATAAAGCTCAAGGAAAGTTAGCAGCAGCTCTTACACAGCTACTGTTCACACTGACGAGTGCTGTGCAACTTATAGTGAGAGACCTTCAGTGCTCCAGAACATGTCACTGTTTTCAGCTTTATAAATAGATAGAGACTAGCTGGTGGACTATATAGACTATTATGGACAAAAGTGAAGAGCCACCTACATGAAACCCATGCCATGAAGCTCCCAGCGCACAGTTTTTGTGCTGATGTTAATGCCAGAGGAGGTTTGGAGCTCTGCAGTTATTGAGTTGTTGAAAGTTGGTGACTTTTACACATTATGTGCCTCAACTGTTAGCGACCCCACTCTGCAACTTTACATTGGTCTACCACTAGGTGGCTGAGTTGCTGTGGTTCCTAAATGTTTCCACGTTGCAATAATACCACTTATACTTGAAATTGGGCTATTTAGGAGGGAAGAAATTTCATGAACTGAGTTGTTGCAATCGTGCCATTATATTACAGTACCACACTCGAATTCAGTGAGCTCTTTAGAATGACCCATTCTTTAACAAATGCTTGTAAAGGCAGACTGCATGGCTAGGTGCTTGATTTTATACCTCTGTGGCAAAGGGACTGAAAACACCAGAATTCAAAGATTAAGTGGTGTGACTCAGTACTTTTGTTCATATAGTGTAGCAGAGCATAGCCACTAAAGAGCCAGATACTTTTCTTAGTCATCGAGGACCAAAAGCAGAGCTAAGAGGAGAGTAAGTATTGGACATAACTTCAGCAGAAATATGACTCGGTGTCTGCTGGATGTGTAATTAAAGAAAAGGTCTGCTAACACACTTGCAGTAACAACTTCAGATGCATTTACAGCTTGTTATGCTGGCCTAAAGTTGTATAATAATTTTTCCATATGTCATGTCGACTGCTGCAGTGTTCCTGTTTGCCTTGAGAGAATATGTAAAACACTAGGCTACAAGCATATGAATTAAGTGATTGTTTAAATGGAAATTTTTCATTTGTTTTTCACCTCTTTGTAATTTTTTGGATACATATATAAATAATCACGAGGTCAAAGTGCTTCAGGTTTATGGGTTGGTCGGATTCTTCAGGTGAAAGGTGAAAATAGAAAAAACAGAAAATACAGAGAAAACAACCACTCAGTAGAAAGCTTGTTAGAGATGTGCAGAGACACACATATAAGCCTGTGTTGTAATTTATTACTGGTTTCCTCACTTTGCTGCACAGCCATTTGTGTTTTTAGGCTCTGATCAATCCTCCGCAGTTTACCTCTCTTCACCTCCGCCTCAGCGAACTACAGTAGCACTGACACTTTTACCACAGGTGACTTATTTTTCCTTCCCTCCTCTTTCTTTATTTCACCATACGCACTCCTCTTTTTTCCCTCACTATCTCTTGTTTTCCCTCCTTTCATCCTCCACCTCCTCGCAGGTGGCTCTGCCCTGACCTCACTCACACAGAAGCGGGCTCTTGTCATTGCCCCAGGCCTTGGTCTCTGAAGCACTCCCCTGGCAGATTCCACCACAGACGCAGCTATGCTCTTAATTCAAATGTG
>VUQS01012123.1:3666-45119 GCA_015108495.1 Heterochromis multidens
TCAGTATGTGAGCAAAGAAGGAATTCCCCCGCCTCTACTGCCCAGCCAAGAAGTAGTGTGTGCGTGAGTGTGTGAGAGTGTGTGTGAGAGGATTGCATGCAGAAAGGCTTGTCTGGGCAAATTGCAGAGTGCTCCTCACTATTTCCATGCCGTGCTGTAAGCCTACATTGTGTTTATCCTACAATATGGCCTCCTGTTTTCAATATGTACCTGGTATGGATGTAGGTCTTGTGTAATGTGAGTAGAATCTGTTATGTAATGAATTAATGTGTAATGAATTTGTAGATGAGTCATGTTCATTACTACTCAGATACGATGGTGTATCATTTAGCAGGGAATACATTTCTTTGAATTATAATTTAACTGTTTGTTACTCTTATTTTTTCATTATCTTTGCTGTGTTTTTATTTTTAACTACTTGCCGTCATTTGAATGTTTTCAGAAATTATTTTGAGTTGCATTTCTGTCTGATTTGTCTTTTCTGCACAAGAAACCCACACTCACCTGTTCTTTTTCTCCTTTCAGAGTCTCTGGAATACGGTGGGCAAGTGCCGAAGTCGCACAAGTAAGACTAGACAGGATGAGAGTGAGAGGGCCTGGCAGAGAAAGAAAATAGAGAGAAAGAAAAGGAGGAGGAAATAACGAGGCAGAGCAAGAGAGGAACGCCAAGGAGAATCTCTGGGATAAATAAATAAAAAGAGTTGTTTGGAGAAAAAGCAACTAGATGAAAAGATGAAACCGATAAAAAAGCAGGGCCGGCGCTCCCCTCCCTCCACCCGGGCAAAAGGAGGGAAGAGGCGAGGAGTGGGGGATGCCCCAGAAGGAGGAGAGAAGAGAGATTCAGACGAGAATAGAGACAGAAGCAGATCCCCGCAAAACCGAACTCCCTCCTCTTCATTTTCCTCTAACTCACATTCAGAGTCCTCTCAGGTGGACGCAAGCAGAGCGCGGGACTCTTCAGATGGGGAGGGGCTCTCAGAAGCGACAGTGATGGGGAAATTGTCATCATCCTCCGATGACAGATCAGGGAGGTCTGCTGTGAGCAGTGGTGGTGGCAGCAGCCACTGTGACAGCAGCGGTAGCAGTTGTAGTAACAGTAGTACACCAAGCGCCAACAACAGTCCAAACCCCGCCTCCAGCCGGAAAACAGCCACCTTCAAGGCCCGCGTCCCCAAAAAGAAATACACCTCCGAACACTGCTCGTCTAATACTGCTGGTATCCATAGCAACCCTGCATCTAGCCCGCCCCCTCCTTTTTCTCTGAGTGGTGGAGTCCTCAGCCAGGAGTCAGCGGGTCCAGGAATCGACATCAGCGTCTCGCATTCTGATGGAAACGGTCAGAGCAGGAGCCTGATGGACGACTTCCACAGTCGGACCACCAGCAGGGAGGGGTCTCAGGACTCACCGGGACCTCCAACCCTGTCACTTGGAGGGGAAAAGCCTGGTGGAGGTGAAGGGGTGACAGATGCAGAGCAGGTGTCCCCAAGTCCGCTGCCCCGCTGTTCCTCAACAGACACAGCCAGCGAGCACTCGGCAGACCTGGAGGTAGTTGGTGACACACACCTTCAGATGTCGACACACACAGTGTCCAGTCTCCCTGATGCACTGTCCGATGCTCTGGCCAAAGGGCTAAAGAATCAGCGCATCCTTGCCCGCCAGCTCAGGAGAAGAAGTGACGAGGAGGGAGGAGGAGACAGGAGGCACGACTTGGTGTTCCGGGCTGGCGTGGTCCGCAAGGTCAGTGGTGAATTTGGAAGCCTGGAGGTACAGCTGAACGGGGAGAAGATGCTGTGCCGCTATCCATACCGACATGATAGCCCCCCAGGGGTGGTGGACATTATCCTAGATGCCCCACCACCTGGTGTGCATCCAGTACCCATAGGCACCCGTGTCTGTGTACCATTTGGCAATGAGGAGGGGAGCGAGGGCCAGTGCCAGTGGTATCGAGAAGGTGTGGTGACACAGGTAGACCCACACCCTGCAGTGGCTAACCGCTACCGTGTCCTGCTGACTGAGGAAAGGCCTCAATCTCTTGATGATGAACAAAGTGGCAGGGGTGCTACCCAGGCAGTATGGGTCTCCCGACAAACACTCCGGCTTCTGGTGCCACCCTGGGACCTGGATTTACCTTCTGCTGTGGGGCATGAAGTAGAAGAGGGGGTGAGAGACCAGGAGAGAGAGCGGGAGGAAAGGGAAGAGATGGATGTGGAGGTGAGCCGCTTGAGTCGAGGAATGACCCCAAGCATGGGATCGGTGTTAGGGAGAGGAATGCCCTATCCAGGAATGGTTCCTGTTTCCTCCACATCAGGCCACAGCATCACCTCCCCAGTTACTCCAGCTTCAGTCCTCAGCCTGGCTCCTGGCCGAGAATGGGAAATCGAGAAGGAGTTGGAGAGGGAGAGGGACCCCCAGAGAAACCATGGAAGAGAGAGGGAAAGAGAGCGAGAAAGGGAAAGTGCAAAGCAGCAGCAACAGCAGCAGCATCACCCATACATGCCCCTCACCCCTGAAGAAGACATGGAAGTGTCCCACTTTAACATGGTCCCAGTGGGGCAGATCATTCCTGGGGCCAAACCAATGGCAGTTCCCCAACACCGTCACATTGTTTCTAAGACCCCATCTGGCTACCTCAACCCCCACCCCCACCTGTCTGTGGTGCGGGGCATTGGGATTCCCCCTACCCACATGACCTTGAATCCCCACCCCTCTCCTTCACCTGTCCTGTTAGGCCTTGACTCAGCAGCTGCAGTAGCCGCAGCAGCTGGCGCTGTCATTACCACCCCTCAGCTCCCTCCTCTCCCTCCCATTTCCTCTTCCACTACATCCTCCTCCAGAGTGGATAAGACGTCAGGAGGGGGTTCTGCCAGCAGTGGAGCAGGTGGTGGATCCGGATCAGGTTCGACCTCATCCTCCTCGTCACGTTCCCGGACTCCACTGACAGCTGCCCAGCAAAAATACAAGAAGGGAGATGTGGTGTGCACGCCAACAGGCATCCGAAAGAAGTTCAATGGGAAGCAGTGGAGGAGGTTGTGCTCTCGGGAGGGCTGCTCCAAAGAGTCCCAGCGACGAGGATACTGCTCCAGACACCTCTCTATGAGGACCAAGGAGATGGAAGCCAGTGGAGGTGGCCGGGATCGGGGCGGAGCCAGCAGCACAGGGACCCTAACACCATCTGACCTCCGACTCAGCGGTGGTAGAGCCAGTTCAGAGTTCGACTGGGATGAGACATCACGGGAGAGCAGTGAGGCCAGCAGCCGTGGAGGAGACTCTCGCCCCCGCCTCGTCCTTCCCTCGCTGCTCCCCCAGGACCTCTCTCGTTTCGACTTCGATGAGTGTGAGGCGGCGACCATGCTCGTCTCTCTCGGGGGCTCTCGCTCTGGCACACCCTCATTCTCCCCCATCTCCAACCAGTCACCCTTCTCCCCCACGCCATCACCATCACCCTCTCCACTCTTTGGTTTCCGCCCTGCCAATTTCAGCCCCATTACTGCTACTGCCTCACTTACTCCACGCCGCCCCCGACAGCTAAGCGGCACTAAAATAGGTACGCCAGGCGCGGAGAGAGAGCGACACCTGTCAGGGATTGTGCCCACTTTTCAGACCAACCTGACTTTTACAGTCCCAATGAGCCCCAGCAAGAGGAAATTTGACTCCCACCCACCCCCACCAATACCTGCTGTCCAGGACTACCAGACCAAACCTGACCAACAGCAGCTGGTGGGCATTGGGGGCGGGGTGGTGGGAGAGCCACCCCTGGGCCACAGCCCCGCTGCCTTCAGAGTCCTCTCCCCCCAGAGTCAGCCCACAACACCTTCCTCACTTTCCTTCCCCCGTCCTCGTAGCGCCACCAGCAGGCCACCATCCTCTGCTGCCTCCACGCCTCCACCCATGCTAGTCTCTCCCACTCCTCCTTCACCACTGCCCCAGGAGCCCTCCCCACGCCGCATCGTGCCCCTCCGGGACTCCCCAGTCATTGTACGCAACCCAGATGTCCCCTTGGCCAAGTTCTCAGACGGCCCTTTAGGAAAGAGAGAGAGAAGCAGGTCGAGGGAGCACAGCCAGCTCCAACACACAGCCCCCCCAGGCCTGCAGGCCCCCGTCCCCATCAACGGGGCAGCCACCAACGGGGCAGTTCTCCTCCGCAACCCCACATCCACACTTGTCCTGGTCACATCCAGCTCGGTAAGGAAGTCACTTTTTGTTTTTGTGATATATGATTGTGTACTGCACAGGGGTGAAGAAAAATATTTTTATGTTTTATGTATGTAATTTTATGTTATGTCTTTATTATCTCATCATATAGAGCATTTGCAGATGTAAGGGCAATAACATGACCGCCATTTTTCTTCAAAAGAGTGGTTCTCAAACTTTTTCTGGCAGTACAGAACCTGGAAAGAGCTCATATCCCCATACCCCGCAGTTTTTTTTTGTTATTTACAATAAAAAGGATCCAAGCTGAATTTTAGTGAAACAATTGTCAGTAAACTTTTGAGTATTTTACTTAAAATTATAAGATTCATTCAGCCTATTTTTACTCTATATATTTTTACACTGGTTTGGCCCCAGTGGTGCCCAGCACATAGTTTGAGAACTGCTTTAGAGGGACAGTTAAATTTACATATTTTTCATCTAGCCTATAGTGCTTTTTGTTCAACTACATTGTTTTGCAGTTTTGCAGATATCAGCTGAAGAGATAACTTTATTCCTGCCTTCTCTTCAATGAATAAAATGTCCCTCGCCTTGTGGTGTTCAAAGTGCCCCCCAAAAAAAGATCAAACAAAATACATTTAACAGTCAGCAGCAATGTCTCTTTCCTGAAATCATGACACAGTTATTCGTGAAAATCTAGAAACCTTGATCAGTTTAATGTAGTAACTAGTCATTTTCTTTCTGCCAAACTTTGAATCACTGTGTAGAAGGAAGCATACATCTACCCGTGAGGAGAGATTTGTGGTCATGGTGGCATGACCCCTCTGCTGAGCTGTCATGTTTGCCATCTGAGCACTTCTTTTGGTTGACCAGTGTACTTCAGTAGAAAGAAAATAAGAATTGTGAATTTTTTGAGTAACTGCGTCATAGGGCTGTACACGTAATTTAATTTTAATTTAGAGTACAATTTTGGCTTCTAGCAGTGATAAAAACAAGACAATCGGGACAAAACAGTCATTGTCCCACATTCTATTTTGCTGTAATGCTCTCATCTGGCCTTTCAGCATATCCTTTTCCTTTACTTTTTCCTCTCCATGAAAGTCCAGATTCACTCTCCATTAGGCTGCAGGACATTTAGTTCACATGTGTTTATTTATTTAGTTTTTTCATTTGAGGGAAATCCACAAATTTTTTTCAAAGTTTATTAAATCCACAGTTTTTCCAAAGTCTGTGAAAAATTGGGTTAAATAATCCTGGTCTCAGTATTGACCAGAATGATTTTCGTATAAGTGAGAATCCGTAATGGGTTATGACTTATGGAAATAGACACTGCTGCTGAGATTTTCACATGTATTTTTGGCATTTTGATTGTCATAAAGGTTTAATTTCATTATATTCAATAAAAGGCAGCTGGCATCTCGAAAACTAGGCAACTCATCGCAAAATGATCCAAATGGATAAATAAAACTATAGGGCAAAAGAAAAATATGTACATTTCCAGGTGAACTGTCTCTTTAAAACAGCACCAATTCTTCCAGGTAGATTTTTTTGAAGATATGACAGGTTGACGAGTTTGCTTGCATTCTCAGACTGACTTCATGATGTCTCTGTTGGGGCCTCCTTGTTCGAAAGATTTTTCTCACTAAAGAATAAATTTGGCACGATCAGGTGTTTCCCTTGTGATATTCATGATGAATAAGAATCTCACCCTCCAAAATAGCCTACAGTTGTGCATGGGACTGTATATCATTATCACCTAACCCTTGTACATTTTGTATTTTGGGCTGAGACTCAGAGTTGGGGTAAGAAATCCATCAAAATGATATTAAACAGTTTTGAAACCATTTCACACTTGGAAATAGTGTTACCAACTGCAGGGTGTTTTGAATAATCTGAGTTTTCTTAAAATACTATAAATATTTTTTTGATGTCTCTCCCCAGTCCTTGACTCCAGCCACAGGGGGCCACGCTTCCCTCTCTAGCCCCTCCACTCCTGGGTCCATGTCTTCTTCATCGAGCTCTGTGTTGTCCTCGTCTGGTTCTGGAGGCAGGGAGAGGGAGAGGAAACCCGAGGGACACCAGGACGCCTCTGGAGGGGCACTGCCACAGCCGGTGGCCTGTCATCCCACACCAACAGCCCTGTTGCCCCTCATACTGCCAGCAGAGTCGCCTCACCCTGCTCCACGCAAGCAAATCATCATGGGACGCCCAGGGACCGGTAAGAAATGAGGGGGAGGGGAAATGGGAGACCGTTTCTTTGTGGTCTTAATCTCTGTTCTGTCAGATTCAGAGTCAGCTGAGCCACACAGCCTAAAGTGTGAAAAGATGTGCAGTTTGTATCTTATGCACCCTAGCCCAGTACCTCTTACTTTCAGTATCTCTCTAGGGTGACAGCAGTGTCATCAGTGCTTTGGCTATGACTCATGTACACTTTACTATTGTCCCCTTGCTTTCAGATGGCTTTTTGTTTTTTTTGTTCCTGTGTTTTTAGAAATTTGATAAGAATTTTTCCACTGCTTTGGGCTTCGCAAAGGACTGTTGTTTTCTTAGAAATCACACAGGCTTCTGTAAAACGGGGGAAAGTAATTCCGTTAATGCGAATTATACTGACAGCAAATGAGAAGAAGAGTCACAGATGAATAAAATATAGATGAAGTGGTTTTTTTCTGTCTATTCAGAGGCATTATTGACCCAAACTTTAGTCCATTTTAGGTCGCACATGCAGATTTTGTTGCAGCCTAAGAATATCATACAGTGCAGGGCTTGAAATTCATATTTCAAAAATTGGGAGAATCCCTTCCTTAATTGCTTGCCCACAGGGGGAATTTATACACTTTGGGGACAGGATTACATTGTCCTGTTCTTACCTCAGACTGTGTTGTCGTTCTTCCCCGACTACATTTTTCTCGTTCATCATTTCTGCTGTCTGTCTTTGTTTTAGTGGCTTTCTTTTCTCTTGTCTTCATGGCTGCTGTGTTAGTTTTCTTACTTAGCTAGTATTTATGGCCAGGCATTCATTACTGGTGCTGCTTTGGGCAGAACATTATTATATCTCTGCAATTGTGTGTGGGAATTTCCCATCATGTACAACACCCGCTATCCCACCCTGAAATTCAAGCAGTGATATATTTATTTTCCTTTTGGTTATCAATATTATCTTAAGTTGTACCATCAGGAAAGGCTTTAAAATACAAGCTGAGCTGTTGATGTCAGAAAATGCAGTTTTGCATGAGAGAGAAAGGAAAGAAAGATTGAGAGTTTCTCCATGATTGGTAAATATTATGAGGTCTGTAAGCTGATACTTCTAAGAAGGAAGAGTAGCTTAGAAAACTGCTTTCTAATGAGGCTTCTTATATCAAGCAGGGTTCAGAAGGAGGTGGTGAACTCCATGGTTCTCTAAAGGTTGTAGGCCAATCATAAATCATTCTTATTAAAGTCTAATAAGACATGGATAACGTTAATCCTCAATTGAGACAGAGTGTGTCACTATTTATGTCACTTATGTGTTTGCAGTCAATTTTTCTACAGTACCTCACAGATTATCCATTATAGAGCATATTTACTAATGACAGAGAAAGCACAAAACCCTCAACTACTGTTGGGATTTACTAAAGAGGTGCAGTAAAAAATTGCAATATTTGGAGAGGTAATTTAGACTAACTGTAGCATTTAATGGTTGAGATGGTAGCAGTAGTTTCCACTATGAGTGTTTTCACACATGGCGCTTTCAGGAGAATCAGGGATATTTTCCACTGTTGTCCTTGCTCACATGGAGTGAATAGTCGGTTTAGGTGAGGGGGCTGCCTGGATAGAGCATGCAGGAGGGAGTGCACATGACACCCACTCTTTAGTTATGAATGCACTGGACAATTATCTGCTCTGTTCTCACATCAGCACAATCTGACATCACACAGATGTTGTACTGGGGAGCTGGCAGGTTAAAGACTGGCAAATGTCCGATCTGAATGTGTCAGACATTTGCCTTCTCACATGGATTTCTGTTGGGTGATATGAAAAATTCAGGGCTGCACTGCATGTGTGAAAACAGCTAATTTATTTGGAATAAGTGCGTAATCACTGATGGCTCTCAGCTCCAAGTGCGGTGCCAAAAGTTTGGGATCCTTTCTGTTGGTTGTCACTGAGCCATGGACTTGAGCCATGGCCATCCACTGGCAGTAAATTTACTCTTTAAAGTAAGAGAGCAGTTACAAGTACCAAGTAGGAAGCTTCGCTTGGGTTGTTAGCAGATTACTTGCATCTTCATCAAGTCTGCTCTTGGTAGATTACACTGGTGATTACTGAAATGAATCAGCTCTTCCGGTGTTCATAAATCACCCGTTTCAACTTTCCCTTCCTCTGGACCTTATTTGTGATTTTAGCTGCACACTAATGTGCCCTGCTTAAGCTGGATTTATAGTACTATGTTAAAACTACTGTTTTAAATCTATGCCATAGCCTACAGTGTAGCTTGACCTTCCCAGAAATGTAACTATAGGTTGCAGCGACAGATCTCACAAATTGGGACAGGTCTGTTTGGTAATAATATGCATCTTAAATGCGTTTCATTTTATTAGCACAAGGGTCATAAGTCTGTGAAGCAAAGTATAATAGGTGCTTACTGTCCTGGAGCAACTGTAACCACATAATTTCCTCAGGGATTAATAAAGTATTCTGATTCTGATTCTGATTCTGATTGTAGTTGTATCTAGCTTGCTCAATAAGCTATAGAAGCTAGTTTTCTGCCAGTGTAGACATACACACAGAATATGTGTATAGATTCAGTTGATTCTGAATCCTTTTCTCCTTCCTGTGTTTCAGTAAAAGTAACTGTTGTTAAAGATTTATTAGCTCCAAGCCCAACATGAGCAGCTCAGTTTCACTCCTGATGGCAGAGCAATGCAGACACACCAGCGCACACCGAATATAAATGCAGACAGTATTAGTAGTAGCAGTACAATGACGTTTCCCAATCCAATACTACAAATTATTGTTGCATTAGTATAATTGTTGTTATTGATGTATATTAGAGAGTAAGGATGTAACGATTCTGAAGCTGAAACCAAAACCTTGATAAAACCATTTGCAATATTGTATTGCGGTTCCATGTTTTCCTGACCCCATGCGGAGTTGCACGTCTGATGAAAGCTGTAATGTTCATGTAGTGAGTGAAATGGAAACACATCAGAATGATGGAGTTTATTCTTTGTTTAAGAGCTAATCTTGGTCAAGTGATCTGGCCTGTCGTAAAAAGATTTTACCCTATTTTTGTTGTTCTTAGGGTAACAATCAGACTTAGTTATAGTTTTGTATATTTTCATTAATTTTATATTAGTTTTTATTAGTTTTATTGTTTGAAAATGTTCTGTTTCAGTTTAGTTTCATTAGTTCTAGCACTAGTTTCAGTCTTTCTTATTATTATAAACAGGGGCAGATTTAAGAAGTAAGTATTATGATAGAAAATGCAGCACTTGGTCGAGTCACAGTCATGTAGTGATCCTGGTCTCAGACCACACTAGTTGTGTTGACAAATGTAAATACACTGACAAAGACTAAAACTGAGGACATGTTCTCCACATTTTTATTTTACTTTCATTAGTTTTAATTTTTCAAAATCTATTTTTTCTCTTTATTTCAGTTAACTAAAAGGTTTTTTCACAACTAGTTTTAGTTTACTGTGTTTAGTTCACTATTATAACCTTGGTATGAACTGACCTGTGGTTTTTGGAGAGTTGTTACAACTAGCAAGAAACCAGAGCACCAACACTGACCCATATGTGTTTATAACACACATGTCAGAAAGTTTTCAATATTCTTTACTGCTTTAACGTGTCTGTGACTCTTCTACCAGAAGCTGAGACCAGTTTAAATGAATCCTCTCACCCAGTCAGGTGGTGGGATGTAAGAAAATTGGCTAGCGAGAAATGGAGGTGCTTGGGTTCATCATCTACTTTATGCTTGTTTCCATGCCAACTTTGTGATATTACAGCCTGGGCAAGCTCAGAAATGTTACTTTGAATATATATATGACGAATATTGTTTTCATTTAAAATGCCTGGTTTCTCATTTTGTGTCACTTTGATGCAGCACTTTGTAAATCTGAAAACTGAAAGTGTTCTGAAAGTGCAGGATATTGGCAATTTATAGGTTGGTTGGTTTCACGGTTGATAGTGAAATGATGTAGAAGAAGAATATTTTGTATAGGCAGTCATACAGATGATAATAAACATAGGCATAGCTGCAGATTGGTTTCAGACAGGGGTTCTTCAAGTTTTGATGACTGAATTAAGGGAGCCATGATTTGAATGAAGGCTACAGAGGATAAATGCACACGTCAGACAAAATAACCCCAAAAGCGGACATTTATTTATTAAACATGAAGATACCAGAAAGCAGAAAGGGAGCATATGAGAACCTGCAGACAGAGAGAACACATCATTATTATTATTATTGCTATTATTATTATTATTATTATTATTATTATTATTGTTATGTTTCAGTGATTGCACATCAACATAACTTCTCTTACCTGTGCCATTTCCTCCTGGCCAGAGTTCTTGATGTCCGTCTCCGTCTCCGTCTCTGACATATGAAAGGCGCATTGCATGCAATCTTAGCTTTGACTTGTTGATGGTGGAGAAGGTTTGTTTTATTTATATATCAAACAGAGAGGCCACTCTCTTTGTATGTTTGTTTAAGTGCAGTGTGCCGGCACTCGGAGTCTGTAGGAGCCACACAGAGGTTTGCGGACGTAGGGGGCAATGTCAAAAAATGTGCATTAGCTGGAAACGTTGGCTACTTTTATTCGTGTTTCTGCTCTGAGTAAACAGAAGTTGTAATATACGTGCAAAGAACGTCTTTGGAATGAAGTAAAAATGAGTTTTAACAATGAAAACTCTGCAATGCAGCCACTGTCTGTTATTGTTCCTCTTTGTGGGGAAGTCCGGTTATGCTGTCATCAGGCTACGCGTTGTTGGCTTTTTGGTATTCGTAGCCTTTGCATTGATTGTATTGGTTGTATTAGCTGTGTTAACAGTACCCAAAGCACTACCATAAGTCCTGCATGAGCCTGAAGGAGTCATTGAAATTCACTGAGGTCGATGAGTAATGACCTTTATTTCCCATCATGTCGTCACTCCTCAGTCACTTTAGTCTTAAGGTTGCTGGTTTATGTTTCAAAATGCAAGTGTTGCTTTTAGATTGTTTGTAATGTAATAGGGATGTTGTTTTTTGTTGGTATTTATTTTTTTGTGCTCGTTTTTAAACTTGTAGAAGAGTGCCTGTTAGATATATTGTGATATATGTGGGGAGATGACATTTGTTTTACCTTTCTAGTGCACACACAGGTCAGTAAAATATTACTGAGGGCCACTACTTGCTGGGAAAAATTTGTTCCTCTAGTGGCCACTTGAGACTGGCTCCAGAAGCAAGTTAATGCCCGTAGATGAGCGTGTTAAACTCTACAGCAGAAATAAACACTTATACAGCTTGGCACAGCAAACTATTTTGGTCTCTGTTGATAGTTTCCACATTCATATAAACTGTATGGGGGTGAATTTTTTTTTAAACTCATTCTCTAGGATGCTGGTAAGGCCAAAAGTTAGAGGCCTGGCTGCTTAGATTGACAGCTGTCTTCATTAATTGGAGTCATTAATTGGGATGTTGGTGCCTTTTGGAGCAATTTTAATATAATTATCTGACAAATAATATGGTTTTGCTATATCATTAATTTGATAACAGAGCATCCAAGAAGTTTGTGCTCCAGTTTTGATGAGTGAAATTCTGCTGTTTTATTAGTTTGTTACTATTAGCAGGTATCTGTGTCTTTGCATTGCACCTCTACATGTGGCTCGGTAGAGTTCCCTCTCATCCAAATACGGTAACTTCCATCTCCGAAAAACCAACATAGCAGCAGCCAAGATGCAAAAGTGTAGGATTCAAAATGTGAAGTCCAGAAATTGATGGATGGCAGTAACTGTGGCTTGGTCCATCTTTTATATTTAGCCTACACTTTGGGTTCCTTATTTTAAAATTTCATATCCTCCTTTGTGATTAAATGATAATGTCTTATCTTGACTCAAATGTTAAAAATGACTTTAAAGTGAAACAGTTTCTTCTGAGGTATGAATATCAAAAGCTTTGATACATCAGTCGCTCTGGCAACCACTCAGACCTGCTGCTCGCTGTGTGTAATCTGTGACTCAGTGTGTGTAGTGTCACAGTTATCGAGTGTGCAGCGGGTGTCGCCCTTTTTTATAAGTGTACGCATGTGTGTGAACACATGTGTGTGAGGGAGTGATAAGGGGTGTTTCACTTTAAACTTAAAAAGGGCAAGAATATCGACGTGTCTAGACATGCAAGACTGAGAGCGGGAGTGCAGAGAGCAACAAGGACATTCACACCTCCTACACACAGACACACACACACAGACACACACACACAGACACACACACACAGACACACACATACTCATTCCAGACAATCAACAACCTCAGACAGGGCATTAAGGGCAGGTCCAGCGTGATGTGAATGTGTTTCATTGCTCTCAGCAGAAAAAGGAGTAATCATATTGCTGGCGTGTTGTCATGGATACACTGTTTCCACCAGTAGAATTAGTGCAGTAAAGCGTTCAGGCCTGAGCTGATTACCGGTGTGCACTTTTCTCCCCCCCCCTCTCTCACATCCTTCGCACTGCTGCTAACAGCCACCTGCCTCTGTAGCGTAATGTTTCCTCCGCCATACATTTTTTAAAACACCTAGAGCCATCGCGGGCCCAGAAACAAACACAGAAGAAGGCAGAGCAGGCCCCACGGCTGAGATCGCTCCTAAATATAGCCCAGCTCAAGTGCAGCTGCATTAGCATCACAAGTTTCATTATTGCTCTCTTTGAGTGCATCTGCAGTCTTTAGTGATGGAGAAGAAGGAGGGTAAGAGCTCAGAAGTAGCTCAAGAGCTGTTTTATTGCAATAGTGTCCACCCACAGGAGGGATTATTAGGAAAAGTCTAGTGGTATTAACGTGCAGTCATAGGTCAGATGCATAGTTTTCCCCACTTTAAAGCGTGTGCATGTCTTTATCAGTGCAGCCTTTTGCTTGTCATCCCTGTCAGCGATAAAGTAAACCAATAAAAACATCTGATAAAGATATTCGAGCAGTGGTTCTCTGTGATAGTTTCACAACTCACTACTGTCATTGGTTGATTAGAGTATTTGTGTTTCACCTCTTCAGGGTGCAGCAGATGGCTCCCACTTCCTGAGACCACAGCCTGGTTATGCTGGAGATCTCTTCCTGCTAAAAGGAAGTTCTTCTTCTTCCCTGTCGCCAAGTACTTGCTCATAGGGGATCATTGCGTATCTGTCTATAACTTTGAAGTGTTACAATATAAAGTTTGCAATATAAAGTGCCGTGAGTGTCTAAATAAATAAAATTGAATTTAAGTGAATGGGATTTGTTGTTACAAAATATTGCCAGTTTTATTCTTTGCAGAGTTTTAAAACATCAGCTAATGCACGTTTAACTCTAGAGATTTTAGCCCTTGCACAGATATGCTTAGTTCAGGCAGGTCGTAGTAGTAATTAGGTGTATTTGACCACAACTGTGGGTGGAAACAGTGAAGAGTGTTGAATGTGCACTTCCACCAGTTCACAGTTTGACATTCACGCTTCTTTATTGTTACAATAATATGGGACAGGGTTGATAACAGTAATGACATTATAAGCATATCCTGTTGAGCTGCTCATTTAAACTAGCAGACTGTCATTAGACTGTCATTGACAGTCTTAATTCTCATTATTAATTTGGTCTTGCAGCCAATTCAAGAAATGTCTTCACTGAATGTTCTGCAGTTTAAAAAAAAATATCTTCATCAGGACTTATTTATTTATTGGGATCCCCATTAGCTGTAACACAAATCTGGTCCTTCTGGGGGGGTTCACATTAAAAACGTACATCAGCACACTTTATAACAGTAATGTAAAGCAATAATATCACAGTTACTGGATTAAGTCCCACAGGTATTGCTTTAATGACTTCTTGTCTTGAATAAGCCTTTAGTTCGAGGATGAGGTGTAACCAGTTGCCCAGAAGTCATGTGATATGTCAGATAGTTGTGACAAAACTCAGTATGAATCAGTTTATCACAAACGAAGCGTGGTATGTGTTTCACTAAAGCAGTAGGCATAAATAGCCAAAGACTTGCCTGTAATTTGTCATATCCAGAAATCCAGGATAATCGTGTTTGGGATTGTTTGTTTATGTCATGTGTTGTGTAATGGCTGCTATCAAATGTGATAGCTCTGCCTTAAAATGTCTGCATCAGCTGATTTGTCCTTGACTGAGACTTTCAACCCTACAAGTTTAAGAGTAGTGTAGCTGGATTTTACCTTCAGCCTACCAAATAACGAGGAAAACAGCAACAATGTGTGTATATTGTTTTGCATTTAAGGACTTTCCCGGGCATCTTAACAAAGCATCTTGTGGTGTATAAAAAATTTTAATAAGCCTCACTTCCTCAACTGAAGTTCCCCCTACAAACTGTAGTATAAACTTGCAGAAAGAAGTAAGGGGAGCAGAAGTCTCAGTGCTGTGATAATAGTCATGTGATTTGAGATTTTGTATTTAAAGGGTTTCTTAAACACTGTGAAACTAACAGCAGCTACAGTACATCCAGGATGCATTGGCTTTTTCCTACTTGTCTAGCTCAGCAGTATCTAGATCTTCATTTAGAAGAGCAATAGCTGGCAAATGGTTAGCTATATTTAGACCATTTTAATACTTAATTATATAATTATAAATGGAAATGGAAACTGGACATCTCAGTGCTGCAGTGAAGAGTTCACAGCCAGTTCGTTTCCACCAGGCTGGACCTGTATCTGGAATACTGCAGGCAGGGAAGGAGCAGGGAGTGAAACTCTTTACCAAATAAACTGTTTTTGACGATTTCCAGAGTAAAGATGTCTAAAACACAGCGACAATATCATTAATGATAGTTATGGTTGAGATTGTTGGAACAGTAGAAGAGTTTGTGTGATCATAATGTGTTATCTGTTATCGAAATTTTGGATTCAGGAAAAAAAAATTTTGATTAGCTTTTGAATGTTTTGTTTAAGGCATTTCTGCTGCCCAGTGAAAACCATGCTTCTCTAAATGATATAAGTTTTAAAAAAAAAGTGTGTTCAGCTTAGTGATGATGTTTAGTACATAAATCAAAAGTCTGACCATTTATTTAGCTTAGCTGTTTCCATTAGCCCTGTGAGACTCTGCTTTTATATGCTAACATGTTTAGCAGGTTTCATTTTTGCTGTGTTCACCACCTTGGTTAAGGGTGTCAGCATGCTCATATTTGCTAAGTAGCCTGAAACACAAAAAAACAGCTGAGGTGAAAGGGAATGTCTTTGGTTTTACAGGGTCAGTCGTTAACCAAAAACTAAGCAGGGGTTTTCCTCCATATAGGAATCTTTGTGGCACCCCAAAAAGGTTTTAGCCCCAAAGGAAAAATCCTCTCCTGCTTCCAATATTTTAATAAAATTATGCTTGAGCCTTTCATTTACTCAGGATAAAAAAAAAATCTTTGTGATAAAAATCTTGTCTATAAAATGTTTAGAAGTAACAGGAAAATTCATTGGTTTTTTGTCAAATAAGGCCACAGACTCACTGTCTTTACTGTATGTGAATTAAATATGACTACTGTGATCTCCAAAGGCCCATTCCAGCAAACTCAGAATGAGTGGTGGAAGAATGTTTACCAGACTCATCATCTGTGGATTATGTACATCTATAAAAATTTAATGTCAGTCCATTCAATGTTGTTGAGATATTTCTGTCTTTACCAGTATCCTGGATCAACAGACAGTCATTGCCATCCAGGGAAATATTGCAAATACATAATTTTCATTATTTTTGAAATGTCACAAAACTGTTTCTCATGCCAAGCTCTTTAAACCTGATATCGGCAGTATTTACCTGGAATATACATCGCATACATTAAAAAACAACTTCTTTGTAATTTTATGGTATGTTTTCGGGGAAAAAATGCTGTCAGGTCCTGTAATTATTTTGGACCCTTGATGCACTATGATAAACTTTGTAAGATGACAGCACGAGAAGTTGCTCTAAACTTTTACTGTAGAAATTACAGCATTTTGTTACAGTGTCGTTTGTGTCAGCTTGAAATAGATCCCACTACAGAGAGAGTTCAGCTGAGAGTCTGAAGCTCTTCAGCGGTCTAGACAGCGAGTAGACTGGAGTCTGGAATCTCAGTAGATAAAATAACAGGTTCCCTCATCACATCGCACACCACATGACCCCTCAACTCTCATTATCCTGAAGGTTCGTCTGCATATGTGTGTGCTGGAGACAGGGGCTAAATAGGTGACTGAGTACACAACTCCATTCATGGTCTTCAGACTGGGCAGGTTTTGTTAAAGTGTGATTTTTAGTATCACTTTAATGGCAGTGATGGTCACATAGGACTTCACATGCTGCCAGAGGGCAGAGTGATACTTTCTGTTTACAGGCCGTAATACTGAGGCAGATAAACATGATGACATTTCATTTTTCTCTCTCCTCTTTCCCTTCTCTTCCCACAGTTTGGACCAACGTGGAGCCTCGGTCGGTGCCAGTGTTCCCTTGGCATTCGCTCGTCCCTTTCCTGGAGCCCAGCCAATCAGGAGCGGCTGCCCAGCCTGTTGATGGCCAACAGCTTGTCAATCAGAGCAAAGGTACCAAATGACCCTATTCCTTTTCTGTGCACATGACATAATGAGGTTTTATCCAGGAGAGGTACAGAGAAGACTGACTCGTGCCCTAATAACAGTTTTATAAACAGTTTTCCCACAATAAAATATTCATAACAGGAAACGGCATACAGGGATATGTTCTCAAATAGCGGCTGCCAAAACAGTCAAGTACAAATCAACAGCCAAGTCAGTGTTTCCCAAAACAGTTGCGAAAGGATTGCAAATCACCACAGTTGGTGTTCACACCATTATTATTCTCGTAACATTGTTGATAACACTATTTATTGAGTCAAATATTGAAATCTATTCAAAGACTGATTTGAGCAGGTGGGGATAGTCAGTAAGCTAGAAGCTAATTTGAAAACAGAAATCTCTTTTGTATAGATCTTAATGGGACCTTATTTTAGGCCTTTAAGTCATATTTATAACAGCTGTAGGCTGTTTAAAGGGGGTCTGCTTTCCATCTCTCTATTTGTGTCCTCTACTAGTGTAGCTTTGCAGGATTCTCAGTTTAAAATAATCCTTATTTATCTGATACTAGGCGTTGGTGCAGCCCCTCAGTTCATCCTGTTTATTAAACACGTAGTTTTAGCTCCTCCCTCTTTAAGCCATCTTTCATCTGATTGGCTGCTTCTCACAAACAGAAGGTTTGAACAGCAAGTGGAAACCAAAAGTACAAAAAACTCTCAAACTCAGCATTTTGATCGGTCTGAAGCCTGAGTTTTTCACTCACAGGGATTACTAATATGACTATCTACCGCTGTAACAGTATATGCTGTATATGAGAGAAACTAAGGAAAAGCAGACTGGATCCACTTAAAGACCTGTTTAGTATTTAAAATATTGACTAAAGGTCACAATTTAAAATTGCTTGCTTTGTTTAATCAGGCAATCAGACTGAATAGCTGGTGATAATTTCCCAATGAGCTGACTTGCTCAGACTATTTTTATTTTATTGTTCATTTTTATTCATATTTTATTCATAAGTATTTAACATGAGCCATGCTGCACACAACAGCATTTATAGCCTAAGTTAGTTTATTTATAAACAATGTATGTAAACACCAAGACATTACCCACTTCTTTTCGGACTACCATTTTGAAGCTTAGAGTTTGGCATTTGGCTCGTTGCCGTCTCGGTTCTGTGAAACCAGATATGATTATATTTAGATGAGAGCGTAGAGCTGATCTTCTAATGCCTAGCTAGTTTGGGTAGCAAAGTGCATCTGGTATATACACAGACTATCTTCCGCATATGAAAAGTGAAGACAATGCGGTTCCTGACGAGTTTATGGTTTTGGTTGCTAGTTTCACCTCTTATTAAATGCAGCACAAAGTTTATTGTCTAAATTAGAGTCAAAAAGCAGTATGAAGCATGTTATACTTTAGGGTGGGCCTACTCTGTAATCAGTTGCTGTGTAAGCATTCAGTGTCTCTCGGTTTCTCTGTCAAATCCGCCCCTCACTCATCACGTCTGGTTTCAAAACATCAAGATGATGATGCAGAAAGACTCAGCTTGAGGCTTCACAGTGGCACTGAACCACCCATTTGGTGACAGTCAGTGGTTATATACAGTTAGTGGTTGTATTATTTCAGATGTGAACAGGGTTAAAAACAAAATGTCCTTACTGGAAAACCGAACAGCTGAGAAATTGAGTTACTTAATGCTCATATGGTAGTGACCTGTCAGTCACAAATGAACCATGCCCTTAAGAATACCCTACTTTATCTTTTATTATTTTTTAAAGTTTTTATAGCTGTTTCAACACTTACACATTCACCTTTACAGTTAAAACTCTTGTTTTGTTTTGTTTTTTTCATTTAGAGCCAGGTCTACACTGTAGTTTGAAAATTAAATGCATAAAAATATTGATAGCGTATATCAAAACTACACAAAACTAAATAAAAAATAGACAAATGAAAATATGATGAATGATTAACCAAGACAAATTACAGAAATAACAGCAAGAAAACAAAAGTAACAGAGAGAGAGAGAAGAAAGAGAAAAAAGAAAACCCCATTGTGATGTGTATATGCATTTGAAAGTGGAATAGATAACTTCGTTGGATGCCGATCAAGTCAGGATCACCATGATCAGACTCCACCAAGTTACAAAATGAACATCATGTTGTATTAAATAAAAAATAAAATTAGCAGCTGAGATTATAAACTCATGAGGACAATGTTTACTGAGGTCATAAATCATGTCATTTTTTTCATAGACCTTTGCATCACAAGACTTCTGTTTTTGCCACTACTGGCTCCACTTTTTAAACCCAAAAGCTATATAAGCCTTATACCTCAAGACAAATTCTATTTTGTTAGATTTGTTCACCACACAGCCTATTTGAATAAATGCTGCAGAGACTGTTAGAGACTGTTGAAGTCAGTCTCTGTAAACCCACCAAACTTTGCTAACAGAATAAATACAAGGAAAACCCTGTCTCAGCTAAGCCTTTTAACGTCTGGGTTTAATGACCACATACTTATTTAATGTACAGATTTATTTATTAAACTTTTGAGAGAACAGTTTCTTTATGTTTGCCTCCATCTTACATGAAGTATTTTTGTTACTACAGCAATAGATTATAACATAGATTGAGTCAGAGCTTGTCACACCTCCCACAGACAGTTGGCCAGAATACCTGCCATCAGCAAGCTGCATGCAGAGTACCCCCATGTTTACACATACAGCACTGTTACTTTCATAAAGCTTCTCCACTAACTGGCACGTAAATGGCTGTTTTTTTGTTTCATTTTCAGAGCCTCGCTGTGGTGTAGCCCTGGTGAGTGATGGGCGGACAGGCCCTCCGGACCTGGAGAGAGGATCGCCATCATGCCCTCCCCCAACCAATGACAATCCTCCTACAGACAGGGGTGGGGCGGACAGCGAGATGGAGAGTGACACAGATGACCCGTAAGTACAAAATGTTTTCATTTTATGCAGGATATTTTCTGGTGTTTTCTATTTTGAATTGTACAGGGTCTTTTACATGTTTTATTTTTCTTTGCTTGGATCTTGAGGATTACGTTAATAAAATGCACTACAGTCAGCTGACTTCAGTTCCTGTGGAGGGAGGAAAAAATAGTAGTGGTCTACAACTTTTGAGGAGTGGAGATATGACTATTACCTTGATTTTTATTGCATCAAAGGACAAGTGCATGACTTGGAAGTGCAACAAGGGCAGGAAGTACTACCCACTGCTGCTAAATTGACCTTGATTTTCTTCTTGTTTTTTCTTTCCTCCTGTTTTTAATGTGCTTTTATTCCTGTGAAGCACTTTGAACCTTTACATGTGATATTATGCTATAAAAGTGCCTCCCAAATGGTGTAGGAAGGCATACTGGTGGAGGGAAATCCATGAGTGCAATGGGATTTTTTTTTGTCAACCAAACTTTATTACTGTAACTACACAAATAGCATTTACTTTCATTAAATGCCCTGATTGACACATCAAAGGCCCTGATTGATAGAGAGGAGGATAACATTTGTGAGGGGTAAAACTGATCACTTTCTTTTGTGGAGAAAACACACAAAATGAAACAGAAGCTATCAGAAGAAATTACTCCAAAAGCTTCCTGTTTATGACTTCAGCTGGACCGGGGGTGTCAGCAGCTTTCAGCATGAGTGCGTCATTTGTTGGGAGGAGTTAACTACTGCTGTCATTGTGCCAAGTGAGTTACAAAGGTGCTTGGAAACCAAAGATCCCTTCTCAGAGAAACTTTGCCTACTGTAAAAGAGCACAGGATGTGAACTAGAGAAAGCAAGAACATCTGTTGGATTGTGTATGATAAGGATGAATGGATGTGAGTTTTAGAGGGGCTTATTGCAAGGCAAAAAAAAATGTTGGTGTCATGCTCAAAAGAGCCCTCATCTGACAATAAAATCAAAATTGTCATTTATGTCATTCTAGGTAGTATAAAGGCCTTTTTCTCTACAGATGAATGTGTCTTGATGTTGGCTTGCTCTTTGAAGAAAAGTTAGAAAACCACTGAGCTATACAAATAAAATTGGCTTGACTCTTTGCAAACATCTGCAAAGAAAGCACGCTAACACAAGACAAGTAATGAAGTGCATGCTGACCTCAGACAAGCAGCCAAAGCCTGGTTTTTAACAGGTAACAAAAGTAGAGATGAGAAGTCAAGCTTGTAGCCTCCATTACAGCAGAATCTGCATGGCCTCAACATTTTTCTGTGAAGTTCTCTTTGTCCTGTTTGCCCTGTGTTGATACCTAAACACTAAAAGAAAGATGTTGTGTGTGTGTCCTCGTTAGGATAGAGACTTGTGCCTGTGTGTGGGACTGCAGCCTGGGTTCATATTGTTAGCTGGTAATGATGTGATAATTCATCTTAGGCCCTGCACACAAAATAAGGGACTAAATAGATAATGTCATCTATTAATTTTGAACCCTTTGAAGTCTAAGTCCTCATCGATGATGACCCTAACCCATATTCTGTGCTATCAGAGTATGTAAATATTGCTTCTGTTAAACCGCTTTTCCAAGTGTTGGCAATCAGGAGACAAAAAAAGTCATTTTAACTGATATGCATAAAACATTTTTTTTTTTTTTTTTTTTGCTTTTCTCCAAAATATAGGGGATGTGATTGGAGTTTAAAAAAAATAGCACATAATGTGTAACATATTACTTTTTTGAGTACCAGCCCCAACATTGATGACTACTGATGGCAAATGGACTTTGGAGAAGAAGTGGAATAAGCACAAGAAACAAAAGATTTAATTTAAATTCAAGTGTAGAGTGGTCCCCTGGCCAGTCAGAAGCAACAGCCAGAGAACTGCTGAACCAGTTTAGGTCTTGTTTACATGCAAGTGCAGTCATTTATATCTGTCTGCTACTCACATATGAACTCAGTGACTTATTAAAGTGAGATAACATACAGTCAGTCTGGAAATCTGTTTGTATGTTTATCAGTTGTTCCTTGTTTGTCCCCTCACTCACAGCCTAGGATATTTTATTCTAAAGTTTTTATCTTGTTTTCAGAGTCTTGCTGTATTTCTTGAACCGAAAAACGGAGAAACAACAAAGTGTTGTTAACCAGGGACCTTCTGTCCCTTTGTGCTCCATTTAAATGGTGTCAACTCATTTTGAGCAAACACTTCATACGCAGTGTTTGTTTCCTTTCTGCGACTCTCGGTATGACTCATATGAAAGCGGGTAGTAACTGTGGATTATATTAGATGCAGTTTGTCGGTATAGTTTGAATCACCAGCTTTTAAAACTCTCAAGGACTCTACACTTGGAACAGGTGCATTGAAATCCACCTTTGCCAGCAGAATTCAAAAGAAACAAACAACTTTTCTATCAGCTGCATCAGTGTGTGTGTACGTATGTGTGTGTGTGTCTGGCAGGAGTTGTATAGTCTGTGCTTGTTCATTCCTCTCAGTCTCAGGCTGCGTCTCTGCATCTGGCGGGGTTATTGCTCTTTCAGAGTGACTCAGACGAGCTGCGCGGCTGTCTGGCTGGTAGTGTGGTTATGAATGTTTCAGGGTCACTAGGCTCACAAAGGCTGCTGTCGCCAAAAGAAATAGATCAGCAATATCTTAATGTTACACTGCTTACACCTGTTATCTGCCTACGTCTCAATGGAGAGGACAGTGGCATTAATAAAAACAAAAAGTCTGCACATTTAAAAGGAGTTGGTATATTAGCTCTGTTCCCCTGTTTTTATGTTATTTGTTGCTCTTCTTATCGGTCCATTCCCAGTCTCTTGCTCTTGCTTTCTTTTTCTGCTTTTGTTCACCGTGACACAAAAGTGAAACATCCCCCTACACAAACACATTCACACATACGCCTATAAACAGAACTGAATTTACCCAAAGTCCTTCTAGAAGAAAGTCTCTCCACTTGGCAGTTCTTTCTGTTAGCAAACACCAAGGCACTGTCTGAATGAGTGGAGAGAGAACCGTAACTTTTACTGCAGCTTCTTTACAGCTGTAAAGAATCACTAGTCAAATCTGATAAAAACTGGCTTAAAAGTAAAAAAAACTCCAACATTTTTTCCATGAAATCTGCCAAAACGCGTGGGTTAAACATGACCATGCCGTGAGAAGACTTCATTTATATTGCTATTTAACCCTCAAGCGACTAAGCTATTTTAGCAACTATGACCTCCTTACATTTTATACAACAATCCTTTTTTAACGGCTCTGTTTGTGTTTGTCATACCAATACGTTTTCTTTTATCTAGGACAGATATTGTAAAATGTCATTAATTGTGGTTTTCAATCATGTTTATGCAAAAAAAGAGTTAAAAAACACAAACTGTACAAACGAAATTACATTTATTTAGACAGTCCTTGTCTGCTTCTACTGCTTTTAAACTGCTACTACTTACAAAACAAATATTCTTTGTTTTCAATAAAACTAGAAAGAAAAATATAAAACTTAGGATATGCTAGTATGCTAGGATCCCTTTAACACCAAAATATAGATGAACTGGTGACTATAATACTTGGATCAACAGCAAATGACAATTAAGTCATCATAGTTATAGTCAGGTTGTTTTTTTTTATCTTTAATTTTGAAGACTGTACACTATATGGACAAAAGTACAGGGACACGAACACATTACACCTACAGGAGCTCCTCAGCCATGCCATGAAGCTCCCAGTGCCCAGCTTTCATGCTGATGTTAATGCCAGAGGAGGTTTGAAACTCTGCAGTTGTTGAGTCAGCAAAGCATTGTTGACTTTAATGCACATTAATCAGCATTCGGCGACCCCACTCTGTAATTCTGCATGGTTTGTCACTTTGTGGATGAGTTGCTGTGGTTCCTAAATGCTTCCACTTTGCAATAATACCACTTACATTTGATTGTGGAGGGAAGAAATTTCACAATGCATCCTTTTACAGTACCACACTCGAATTCAGTGAGCTGTGCAGAATGACCGATTTTTTCAAAAAGGTGCTTGATTTTATACACCTGTGGCAATGGAACGGAAAACACCTGAATTCAAAAATTAAGAGGTGTGGCCCATTACTTTTGTCCATATAGTGTGTCTCCTGCTTTATTCCTCTTTATTTCCCTACATGAGCACAGTTACACATTACTCCTACATTAACGCCTGAGCCTTAATGAGTCTCACCAGAAACAAATTCCACGCTAATTCACATTATGAGTACACATAGCCACGAATCACTGAAGGTACATTGAAGGTACCTGCACCTACACTGTGATTTTGAGTCAACTGTCATGAACATGAGTGGCCCATGCCTTTCCTGAATTAGCCGTTGATTTGCTGACAGAGACAGCACTAAACCAAATCAGTTACATTTACATTTCATAATGCCATGGTGTAAGTTGTATATAACATTGCTATTTTTTTTCAGCACCCACCACCTTAGAGGTTTTGACCTTTCACAAAATGACTGTGATTTTTAAAAACTGTTATCTGAGCTTAAAATGCATTTTTCTTTATCAGATCTTGAAAAATAACAGGAAAATGCACAGATTTGCACAAACAATCTTTGCCTGGATTAATCATATTTATGTAGTCAACGCCAAAGGCTATTTTTTAGCCAGGAAAAACCTTGATATTCTAATCAATTAATAAAGTAAATGTCTTAATTTTTATTTTACATAAGATGGTGCTATATTGTTTAAAATTTGCAGTAAATTTGGCTTTGTTAATGACTGTTTTGGGGTTAATTCTGTGTAATATCTTGAAAGACACTTCTTAAGCTTGTTATTCCTTTTTTTAAATTCTTTTTTTCCTTGTTTTGGCTTAATCACTATCTACATGGACACTGAAAATATTATTCTTGTGCCTTCGCCTGCTTTTGTCTATTTAATCTTTCTTTTTTGCTTGTTTTCTGTATTTGCCAAAAATGTTTAATAGAAAAGAAAAAGAAAAAAACCCCACCATATTCATGTAGTCACAGCTTGACACTGAGTTCACTCTTTTAACAGCCGGTTCAGACTTTCTGTCTGCCTGCTCACAAAGGCTTTTCTTCTAAACAGATTTTTTATTATTATTATTTCCTTTTATCTGACACCAAGTGTAGCAACAAGATTTTCCGTGTTTCCTGTCGCTCTCAGGAGAAAGTCTGAGAGTCAACAACTTAACCATTATCCTACTGCAGACACCCTTAAAGAATATTTTCTAATACCGATAACTGGTATGTTCACATTTTAATCAGTTTTCTTTGTATTTGTACCCCCCCAATCTAAAAAAAATTTTATATCATAATTTAAGTTTAATTTTCCAATTTATCAACAGAAAATCCATCTTTTGTTTTTTTAAAATAAAATGACCTTTCATGTCCTGTAGAGATTAGGTTAGTGTTTTATTTACGTGTAATTATGAAACTGCTTATTCATACATAACAAAAACTGTCATTAGTTGCAACAGCAGTCGTAAAATCATGTTTTTCTATTATTTTATCAGTAAAAATAATCTAAGAATGTAATGTTTAGTCAGGTTTCTGTACTTTTTATATTGTAAGTTACATTTTTAATGCAGGAGTTTATTTGTAATAAAGTGTTTCCGCAGTGAGGTTTAAGCCTTTTACTGAAGAGTGAATTCTTATTAACACATGTACAGTACGAGCTACAGTGCTTAACAAATGTATTAGACCACTACCCAATGTAAGGTTTACACCACAGCTGCCCTAAATTAACAGTATTAGTTATTACCAAAATTAGTTTTTGTATCTGTAATGGTTAATGCACCATTATGTGCAACCTCTTTAATCAAAATTATATTTTTAATGCTAAAATATATTTATTGTTGTGATCCATGAATTTTCAAATTTACTGTTTTTCAGAAAAGCAGAAATAAATAGTAATGCACATGATTTTTTTTTGATTAAGATGCCAAATTACAGTTATCCACTTGCATTCCTGAGCAGAAAAATTTGTTTTAGTGGTTGAATGTTACGCTTGATTAATTTCTGACTTTTTTTCTGAAATCTGGGTATAAAAACCTGAATTCAGTTTGTTATTTGCCTAATAAATAACAGTATAATTTTTAGTTTTAAACAGGTTTTGACAGTTTTATGAAATATTTGTGTTTTCTTGTTTTTATGACAGATGGTCAGATACATTTTTTAAGCAATATTAACATATATTTTAATGTGTGGATTTTATTCAAGCTGTGAAGCACTTTTTAACTCTGTGTTTTGAAAAGTGCTATACAAATAAAGTTATTATCATTGTCACTGTACCGATACCCGTGCAGTTTTTGCTGATCTAATAGTTTTTTTCACTTTCGTAAGCAACTAAGCTGCTAATACAAAGAAACAAAAACTAGATATAATCAACACTCAGTCTAACCACTATCTAAAAACAGACTAGTTAAGCATTTGTGCAGATTATGGTAACGCATGCTGTCAGATTTTTTTTATTGTTGCTTTTTTCCTCTGACATCACAGCTCAAAACATCAAGCAAACAGTTTAAACAATAAATACAACATAACCCTAACCCTAACCCTAACCCTGGTTCTGCCAGAGGTTTCTTCCTGTTAAAAGGGAGTTTTTCCTTCCCATTGTCGCCAAGTGCTTGCTCATAGGGGGTCGTCTGCTTGCTTGGGTTTTCTCTCTATTATTGTAGGGTCTTTACCTACAATATAAAGCGCCTTGAGGCGACTGTTGTTGTGATTTGGCACTATATAAATAAATTTGAATTGAATTAAAAACTGCAACCAAAACAATTTTACACCAACTTTAAATGCCACAATCTAAAGCCAAAATCATAATTTTGTTCAGCATGATTTTTCTGTAACAGACTTTGAGCATCTGTATCATGAGCATTTGTCATTACCAGTATAAACAATAGTAATGTTGAAATAATATTAATAAAAAATAAACTACACCAACTATTTTACTCTTCTTTTTAACTGCTGTTTACAACAGAACTCAAACTAAGCCCAGGTTTATGCATGTTTGGTTGCCTTTTCCCAGAACAAGTTCAGTGTCTCGGGGGAACAATACAGTTTTGTAGTAGAAAAAGCCATTTCAATGGAATTCACAGAATACATTCTCAGTAGTTAACAGGCTTAATGATAACGATGGCTGATTTGAGGTGTCTGCACAGAGCCGAAACGATACTAAAAGACAATATCAGCCACAGTCTGATCATCCTGCTGCCCTCTGGTCAGGGATACAAAAGTATTTGCTGCTAAACCATAAGACTTTGAAGCAGTTTGTTTCCTCAATCTGAGACGACTCACTCATCCACCACGCTCCACCACAAACCTTTATCTTTATGATTTAATTATTTATTCATCAATTTATATCTTTTGTTTTGTTTTTGTGAGTAGCAGATGGGGATTTTTTTTTTTTTTTTAAACATAACCTTCTGTTGATAATTACAGTAGATATTGTGTCTTGAAGAGATGAAAAAAGCTGTGCCAACTAACCAGCAGATGAAAGATAACAGGGGCATGAAGGGGAAAAAGCAACGCAAATCGAAAGAACTGCTCCATTATTTCTGCAGGTAACCACTAAAAAGGAAATATGTTGCGGTTTCTACAGCATGACATTTCATACTGTTTAAGTGGTTACTTTATATGAAATGCCACAGTGCACTGAACCTTCTTATCCTGCAGCAAACGTGTGAAACACAGTTAAAACATACGAGATGGAGGAGTGAGATCAAACCACACTTTTTTTTTACATAATATCTGAACAACCAGGCACTAGTGCATCATAAATTCCTCCTTCAAATCCCTGCTGCTGCATCGCTTTCCTGGGAGTTGCTTGGAGTATGTAACCACACTAGTATTCTTTTATATTTAAAAGGTGTAAATTTTACTAAAACCCTAAAACAAACACTGCTGGCCCAGTTTTAGTTTCCATACTCGAGGATGGTGTTATAGTCTAGACTGGAGACAAATTCACTCCCTGACTGGGTCTTGTCACTCTCAAAAAAATAAAGATTAAAGGCAGGCTCACATATGTTTGGTGATTTCATACTTCTCCTTTGGGTATTAATTTTACATTTTTGTGTCATCCTTTGATGATGGATACTCATCCCAGTAGGACTCTAATGTGTTGCTGTATTCGCCTTGTAATGACTCACATAGTGTCACAAGTGTTACAATCTGAAGCCAATATCACATTTTGTTAGTATGATTTTTCTATACCCAACTTTGAGCATCTGCATCATGAGATATGTCGTAGTTTAAATAGCAAAACTGTACCATTTTAATGTTAATGGACAAAAGTGCATTTTGGCTAAACTTTCAGGTGTTTAATCACCATGTGGGGTAGGTGGCTGTTCATGAAAGGTCTCATTTTTACCTGTGATTCCTTCTGTGTCATGGGTCAGTAACTCGGATATTTTCATAGTATGAAGGTAAAATTTTGGCTTCATTAAATACAATAAAGTTATTGTACACAAAAATGGTCATGTGGGGGGATGGTCCAAGCAAAGAAATCTCTGGTCTTTCTTTGCTGTTCTTCTTCTGTAATATTGTCTGCATCACTCTGCTTCCTGTTTACGCCACAAACCTGCCCTGTATACATGGAGATCAATGCACTCATTCATGGACGGAGATTATTTTTGAAACTGTGCTAAAAGGTCTGGACAGAGGATATAGCCCCAGACTGAGAAATCTCCCTTAAAATTCCAGTCTCAGTTTCACTTTTCTCTGTGTGTGGATGCAGGTTTTCCCCAGGTTTGGCCAACGATCCATCACCTTCCACTGGACCCATAAAGAGACGCACACAGTCCCTCAGTGCACTGCCTAAGGACGGAGACAGAAAGGTCAGTCCAAAGTGCATCCAGTCAATCTGCAGACAAAATTAAAAAAAAAAAAAATGCAGGAGAACACCAGATGGTGATTACTTCTTAAATGTCGCTATTATAGTGGACAATAAAAACTTGTATCCCCTCCCAAACTCCCAACCAGAGGGAGAAGGACCACATCCGCCGTCCCATGAATGCCTTCATGATCTTCAGTAAACGTCACCGGGCCCTCGTGCACCAGCGACATCCCAATCAGGACAACCGCACAGTCAGCAAGATCCTGGGCGAGTGGTGGTACGCTTTAGGGCCCAATGAGAAGCAGCAGTATCATGATCTGGCCTTTCAGGTAAACAAATTCTCTTAAATTCTTCAGCTCCCTTATATTTTATCACTTCACTTTTTCTCGTAATGAATTGATTAAATTTTTTGAATTGAGTTTACTGCTAAAAGCCCTAACACTGTAGTGCCTGTAAACATCCAGTTTCCAATGGTTTCTCTGTAATTATCTGATAAAAAAAACGGGGGAAAATTTAATGAGCTGTGAGATCCACTGTGGCTGGTATTCAGAAACTGAAACTCCATCAACAGAAAGTTGACGACCTTTCCGCCTCCTCCTCCTCTTCCAGGTGAAAGAGGCCCACTTCAGAGCCCACCCAGACTGGAAGTGGTGTAACAAGGACCGCAGAAAGTCTCTGTCAGAGGGCCGGGGTACCCCAAAGGAGCCACGGGAGAGGAGCATGTCAGAGAGCATAGGTGTGTGAGATGATTACCTCTAATCTGCATTTTCAAGTTAAAAGGAAAAATCACCATCTGAATTTTTTCAGATCTTAATATACTCTGTATTTCAAGTTCTGCAGTGAATTTTATACCTCCGGTTAAAACAATTACTTTTCTCATTTTTGCTATGAAGTATTGGTTTAAGATCTTCACATTATTTATGTCTAAAAAAATATGTTTGCTATCTGTAATACAGTAATATAGTGAAATTTCAACATTTATCCAAGCAAGTCATATTCAAGGAAAAAATTATCTTCAGACCATACAAATACTTTTTCAGAGATCCATTTCTTACTCAGGTGATTTTAGATGTTTTCACACACAGACAAACACATAATCAGCAAATCAGCATGTAAAGCAATATGAACAGATTATAGAACTACCCAAGCCGGCTGGCAGGTTCAGATCAGGAACCTTCATGCTGTTAGGCGACAGCACTAACCACTCTCGTGTTTTCTCTCTTGGTATAAATTAAGCACGCCGTTTTCCTTTACAGCTGTGCTCTTTTGCCCCTCCCTTAAAGTTCAAACTCACTCGCTTCTCAGGAAAGATGAGTAAAAGAGAGCTGACGTTTAACAAGATCCTTCTAGAGGAAGTAAAACTCACAAGGTTTCTGTAGGTGAGCCTATGGAAGGGTTATTAATGACTGCCTTTGTCACCGGGTCTCGATCAGTCCGCAGTCTTTTCGTTTCTGACACCCCGCAGTGTTAGGCAGGTGTATCAGGCAATGGCAGTTTCCTTGCGAGATGAGCTCTGCAGTGAAAAACACCCCCTAATCACCTCTTTTATAAATGTCACGTTTAAAGGAAAACCCAGTTCAGTAACTGCATGATGTTTGTTAAGTTTATGAAATAATCACCATATTGATCAAAATGATTGTGTTTATGATTTTTGCTTTAATGAAGGAGCCTCATCTTCAATATTGAAGTAATGTGATTGTATTTTCTTATAAAATACACAAAGTATTACACATTTGTATCAAATTTCAGGCTTTTGTTCAGTATTGACAACAATAACTAAACCCCTCGACTGTCAGAATATAAAGGAGCGTTGCTGAGTATAAACATTGATTTGAAGTTTTATTGATCCGCTCCTTGATGATTCAATGTGATATTTGATCTTTGCTCAGTCTGTTCTTCTCTCTTCCCCAGATGCCCACTCGGAGTCCCAGGTGCTAGAAGGGAAGGGGGGAAGCTCAGGTTGGCCGGGGGGATCGGAGCGTCGGGGAGGGATGTTTGGGGGGCCGTCCCACCGTCCCCGAGCCTTTTCCCAGAGTGCTGTGCACACCCTGGAGCAGAGGGAGTGGGAGAGAGACCTGGAGAAGGTGCGAGGTTGTTAATCTGTAGCTGCCAGGCAGCAAACAGACTCAGGAGATTTAAGACTGTAAAGAAAGCTGTTTCAGATCACTAGATACCACCAACTGGTTACTTACCAAATAGTGTAATTTCTCAGAAAAACACCCACATGAATCTATTTAATGTGTCAAGTTGAGTGTATTTAACAAGTTTCTTACAGCAAAATGCATCCCAGAGTGAAATAAAGAAACAACAGACTGAGGTAACTAAAAAAAAACTCCCATGAACTCAGTGGTTGCAGTGTTTGTGTGTGTGTGTGTTCACACACCACGGACGTGTGTCCCTCAGACCGCAGAGCGTTTTGGCCGAATGCTGTTCAAAAGCAGTTCAAATGGACTCGCTTGGTGCTTTGTGTGAGGGCTCGAGTTGTTGCTGCTGAAAACCCAGTGGAAGCTCTGGGGGAGAGCAGCCTCCAACTTCAAAGGTTTCGCTTTCTACTTTTTTAGTGCCTTTGAAGGTATGAGACTGTGGTGTTTGCCGCTTCGCTCCTAATCACAGAGGAGTAGGCCTACATGCGAGCTCTTTTGTCTGAAGGCGTTCATCTGATGCCAGTGGCGTAAAGAATGTATGCATGCTTTAATAATAGCTGCATTACTTCTGTCTGATTTCTTTAGAGTTTATAATCAGCATACCTTCCAACACTAAGGTTTTTCCTGGGTTTCTCCCATATTTTAAGAAAATCCCGTTTTGCCTTCTTCTCTCAGGGGAACTCCTGTGAAGTTGTGTGAGCCTCAAACTTTATTGTAAATAATTGGAATACATAAATCTGTAAGGTTTGTGTCTAATGTTACCTAGGATGCCAGGTTGTTTATGAAATTGGAAAGAGGAACCTTTGACCAGGATATGTCCTTCAATGCACACATTAAACTAATGTTCAGGTCTGCTTTGTTTCATCTCCGCAATATCTCTAAAATTAGAAACATCCTGTCTCAGAGTGATGCTGAAAAATGAGTTCATGCATTTGTTACTACTAGGCTGGATTATTGTAATTTCTTACAATCATCAGGTTGTTCTAAAAACTCCCTGAAAAGCCTTCAGTTGATCCAAAATGCTGCAGCGAGAGTACTGACAGGAACTAGAAAGAGAGAGCATATTTCTCCCATATTAGATTCTCTTCATTGGCTCCCTGTTAAATCCAGAATCAAATTTAAAATCCTTCTCCTCACATACAAGGTCTTGAATAATCAGGCCCCATCTTATCTTGAAGACCTCATAAAACTGACTTAAAATGCTTCTTCTCACGTACAAAGTCCTGAATGATCAGGCCTCATGCTACCTTAAAAACCTCATAGTATGATATTGTACCAAAAGACCAATTCACTCTCAGACTTCAGGCTTACTTCCTAGAGTTTCTAAAAGTAGAATAGGAGGCAGAGCCTTCAACTTACAGGCCCCTCTTCTGTGGAACCAGCTCTTAGTTTGGATTCAGGAGACAGACACCCTCTCTACTTTTAAGACTAGGCTTCAAACTTTCCTTTTTGATAAAGCTTATAGTTAGGGCTGGATCAGGCAATCCTGAACTATCCTTTAGGCATTGTTGCTATAGCCTCAGGCTGCTGAGGGACTTCCCATGATGCACTGAGCATTTCTTCTCCCCTGACCTTTTTACACTCCACATCACTGCGTGTCATTAACGTTTGTCTTTTCTCTCCCGTAGTCTGTGTTTTGTCCTTGTCTCTCTATGCTTTCCCCTGACCATCGCAGGAGATGGCTGCCTCTCCCTGATCCTGATTCTGTTGCAGGTCTCTTCCTGTTAAAAGGGAGTTCTTCCCTCTTACTGTCACAAAGTGCTGCTTATAGAGGACTGTCTGATTGTTGAGGTTCTCTCTAATATTGTAGGGTCTTTATCTTACAATATAAGGCACCTTAATAATGCTGTTGTCGCGAACATTCACAATTTAAGCTTCCCAAATCAATAACTCATAAGTGAAATATTATAAAAACAATAAAGATACCTCTTCCCAATCATATTAATCTACACAACAAGTTACAGCCAAATTTGGACAAATAGCACTGATCTCTCTGTGCTGTGAGAAGAGTGTGCAGGGACCAAAAAAACAGGGTAGTTTCACCAAACTCCATCCACACATCACCGGTGTCCTGCTGGTTATACTGCAGAACTTAGTTTAATAACAATGTATTTTAAATACTTCAGGGCAAACTTTATTTAAATATTCAGTAACTTTAGTGACATACTGTGTCACAATCACTATAAAGTTCTTTTGCCCCCACCCCAAAATAAAAAAGAACTCCCAGATTTTTAAACCTAAATGTTGGCAGGTATGAATCAGTGTCTGTGATATTTTAGAGAAAACACTTCATGTGCCGTCTTTCTTTCTCCACTGTCAGGAGGACGGAGCAAGTTTGTTTCGCACCCGACCACCGCCTCAGTCGCTGTACCAGGGTGGGGCCAGCGAGGACGTGACTAGCGATGAGGAACGCATGGTCATCTGTGAGGAAGAGGGAGACGATGATGTCATGGGTGAGTGAGATTATCTGCAGAGTGATTTAGTGAGGGTTAGAGAGTTTCGTAACCAGAGTTAGAGTTTCAGTTCCTGTGATGGTCAGTAAACTTCTGTCTTCTTATTGAGTGTGACTGTGTCAGCAAATACCTAATGTTTAAAAAAAACATTAGCTGTGTCATGCAGCTCAAACAATCCAGCTGCTAATGGCTGTCTTAAAAAATCACAACCACAATAACACATAATTCTCAATGAAAGCAGCCTTTCCAACTTTTGTTTCATTTGTTCTACAAAAGAAATCACTTAATAGTCATAAGTGTACATTTTCCAGTCAACATACAGGATACTTCCCTCTCAGTATTATAAACATGTATTTCACCACGCCCAATAGGAAGCAGAAGACTTTTCTTGTGAAAAAACTGTGATAATATGACTCATAAATACAACAATGCCTCTGACAGGGCAGGTCTCTTTCTTCATCATTAATCTTCCTCTATGAGCTCATACAACTACTAGATCTTTTGTGACTAAAGTAAATATCCCTGTCACGCACACAAACACACAGCATTAAGGATCTGCAGGAGAGAGCACCCAAATGCAGGAAACTGAGGCAAGATTAATAAACAAAAGGCAACGTTTTAATGGCTGATACCAACTTAGAAGAGTCCAGGTAGGTCCAGTATATTTTCACAAACAAAGCAGAAATCTAAAACAGACCCAAGGAGTGCAAACAGGAGATAAAACCATAGGCAATACAAAAAAACAGATGTAGCCACCATGATGTCACCCACTGGGTAGTGAAGTCCCGCCATTTTGGTGTGACAAACGAGGGGAGAAAAGTGTTCACTGAGGTCAAAGAGCAAGGCAGGCGAGGGCTGTTTTCACATAGACTTCTATATAACTGGAACCAGAGGAGTCGCCCCCTGCTGGCCATTAGATAGAATGTCGGCTTAAGGCTTCACTTTTGAAGTGATGTTACCTCCATCTTTTATAAAGTGTATGGATAAAACTGACAAAAACTGGAAGCTGAGAGTGGAGAGACAAGAATACAGTTAATGTACACAGGATTGAGTGGACACGACTGAACACAGGTGAAACTAATGAGGGCGGGGCAGGCAATCACAAAGGAACAATATGCACAGAGAACGTCATTACCAAAATAAAACAGGAAGTGAGAAGAAGGGAGGACAAGGAAATTAACACATGGACAAAACAGAGGGAGACAAAGACAAGGAAATAGGACACACTGTGAAATACAAGAAAGAATATCAGTTAAATTGAAACAGGAAGAAAGACCAGGCTATGTTTTTCAAATTACTTATAGGAGGAATTTGTTCTTCATTGAGGTAAATAGGTGACATAAGCACAATTAACAAAAGACACAGAAACAGAGTAGCAGAGTAGCAAATCGTGCCTACATGTGTTGATTCAGCAGGTGTATTATTAAGTAAAACAGAAGAACAAATGTTTAAAAGCAGTACAGAAAATCTGACAGCCACTGTTATATTTTGAACTGTTACTTGGTGTCTATATTTTATGTCTCTCTTTAAATAAAAAATTTTCAATCATAAAATTCATGCAAAAAATTTACTAAAATAGAGGAAATTAAGTGTTTGATGCTCAAAATGTTCTGGTACATGACTCCAGACCTCTCAATGTGTCCACCCCTCTCCAATATCCAAGCAACATCTAAACCCATGCTCCCAGGGAAAAGTTTTAAGTATGCTGTGTGTGTTCGGTGCCCTTTGTTATTATTTTTTTGGGGAAAGAAAAAACTCCCAATATTTTTTGAAGAGAGAGGAAGTAAGAAAGTCACAGAGGGAAAAAGAGATTAATCACAATGATAAGGTTATTTGTAGGTGGGTGAATGGACTGTATGTGAAATATATGTACATTAATAGTAAAAATGTCTGACTGTGAGCTAAAAGAAGAATAAATATTAATCATTATTATAATAATGAAAAAGGTTGTTGTGGTGCTGAAGCATCTGATATCTCACCCTCAGAGGATTCATGTCCTGAAGGCTCCATCGACCTCAAGTGTAAAGAGAGAGTGACAGACAGTGATGAGGACGAACCAGATGGACAGGTAGGTGGAGTTTTTTTAGTGAATGCAAACTTTAGCATTTAAAAGAAATGTTCATTCAACACGTTTTTGTTTTATTTGACTTGTTCTTGAAGTCTGTAAAGTTAGAAATTTTGTAAAAAGCTGTTTCTGTTGAATAAAAAGTGAAGCTGAGTCATCAGCGGTAAATTAGCACCATATTGTTGGTGCTTTATTTTAAGCCTTTTTCTGAATTTCTTTATTCCCATCGAGCATTAAAAACCCACAGATTTTTCAGAGTTACTGTGAGTTGAGAAGAACTTCACATATTAACTTTCCCCCTTTGATCTCTGTGCTTCTTTCTTCCCTCCAGCATGGCTTCCAGCCAGTGGCTCGCTCCTCTCTCCCCTCCTCCTCTCCCTCCATCACTCACTCTGACTCCTCCTCAGCTAAAGGGAATGGTGGCGGCAACGGAGGAGGTGCTGAAGATGGGTCAGAGAAGAAGAGAAAGAGAGGCGCAGATGGAGGAGAGGATGAGAGCGAGGGAGCGCTCAAGACAGAGGAAGCAGCAGCAGGTGGAGGAGAAGGAAGTGGAGGAGGTGGGCAGGGTGTCTCCTCTCTGTCCATCACCCAACTTCCTCCACCTCTGGCTCAGCAGAGTTTGACCCAGGTTGGCGTCCGCATGGCTCCCACTATGGTGACCAATGTGGTGCGCCCCATCGCCAGCACACCCATCCCCATCGCCAGCAAGCCGGTGGAAGGAACCATCACCCTCAGCACCCTGCCACAGGACAAGAAGGCCACTCTCCTGATTGGAGGTGGCGGAGCTCAGCAGCTGCCGATCACCGCAGGGGGTGGGTACCTGTCGTCCTCCTCCCCTGGTCCAGTCAGTGTAAACCCTGTAGGAGGCAGCAGCCTGCTCACTAGCCTAGGTCTGGGACCCTCTCAAACAGTGGAGCTCCTCTCCCTACACATCCAAAGCCCCCTACCTGTCCTCCAGCTCCACTCCACTGCTGCCACCACCTCCTCTCTCACACCTCCCACCTGCCCCACGCCACTGGGACAGGCGCAGTACATCCTGCCCACCGAGAGCCCCTCCTCCCCTCAACTCACTCACCAGCAAATCCTCTCCCTGCCCGCAAATGCCGCCCTGGCCAATGGCGTGCAGTCGGGGGCGGGAATCAGAGTCAGCCCCGGGACTAGAGGTGAGACAGAGAGCAACGATTGGCTGAGAGAAAAAATGGCAACAAAAGAAAAAATGTCTTTCTTTCATTTTTCTTTCTGCTGTTCTTCCCTTCACTGCAGTAGATTTGATTGGCTTACATAAATGGGAGCTAAATGATTGACATGCGTTATGAGTGCCCGCCGCCCACCCACGTCCTAATCACTCTCTGTTCATAAGAAGCAACAGGACGTCATTCCACCTTGTTATCAGCAAGGAATTTCACTTGCATCCCTAGCTGAAATGTTCCCTCCGTCTCAGAGTGTCTCCACCCACCGCCGCTCCTCTGATGTCTTCACCTCCCCTCTTTTGACTCGATTCATCTGTTCCTCATGCTGAGTGATTTAATTCTGTCTCTCTCTCTCTCTCTCTCTCTCTCTCTCGCTCTCTCTCTCTCTCTCTCTACTTCTCACTCATTAGTCCAAACCCAGTCGCCAGTCTTGCAGAGCAAGATGTTGGTTCCCATGGCAACAGTGAGAACCGGGTCTACTCCTCCTCATCCTTCCATTTCCCTGGTGGCTCCGCCTCTTCCCGTGCAGAACGGCCCTGCGACAGGAAACAAGGTAAGAACATGGTGTCAGAGATAAATACCCGCAAGCCTGGTGGCTCAGAGCACAGCAGCAGCGTGAAAACTAGAGTGAGACACACGTGTTCATGTTAGGAAACAAAGCAGATAACACAAGTTAGAGTTAATGTGTGTGGTTTACTGCTCAGTGTTCCCTTTCAGTGATCTGATTTGGGCCAAAGTTTTCTCTCTGAATAAGACAATTAGCTTCACAAACTGTCATGAAAACTGCATTGTAGTGCCAAAGTCCTTCTACAAGCAAGGCTCACCATTCAACAGCCTCTGACTCTTATTAGGGAATTTATTTTGAAGCATTATTTAAATTAACTTTAAATTAACTTTAATTTCAGTGATCAAAGGTCATAAAAACTCCATGTGTAGATTCAGATCTGATTAAAAATAGATTAAAAAATTATCTGAATTTGCCAAAAAAATAAGGTTTTAAAAAGTTTTTTTCCCCGAAACTTAAACTTCTACAACCATCTTTGTGCTGCAGAATTCTCACATACAGTATATTTCAAATCAGGATAATATCTATTTTAGTGCTCAAGGACACCTGATTTATAGCATAAATCAGGGGGCCAAAAAAGATCAGTTGATATTCTTGGGATAAAACACTGCGAAATTACACACAAAAGTCTTCAAATGTGCTGATATCACATGCACATTATTCTTGAAGGGGGCCTATTATGCTGATTTCCAGCTCCATATTTTATTCTCTCTAACTCTAAACTCTACCGAAGTAGCTTTACAAGATTTACGGTTCAGAATAGTCTTATCTTTCCTATACTGAGTCAGTTCATGCACCGAAAGAAGCCATTTTAGCTCCATGACAACCATATAAAGATATCCCCTCTAATTGACAAGTCTTTCATTAAGTGTTTATAGTCTGTTTAATTAGGTGATGGTGGTTTCATTTATGTGCTGTTTTTTAAACATTAGTGAGGTTCTGCAACGTTTCTGGACACCAGCTGTATTTCTCAGTATTAGGACGAATTAAACAAAACAGCAGGGTTTATTTAAAACATTAAATAAAACAGTAAAGTTGAAATTGAAGAGAAATGCTTCATTAGTAATTGTGGTATCACACCATGACCTGAACTGAGGGTGAGTGAAATATACGGCATTGCTTTCTTTCTTTCTTTGTCGAGCTCGAGGGCTGCTTTCTGACAGCCATGAAATTACATTCAGTGTTTATAACTTTAAAATACTGGATACACAACAAATAGATGATAAAATATGAAATCTGTTCTCTAAAAACCTGAAACCTGGCGAGGAATTAATCATGTTTTTGTGTTTTTCTACCCCTCTTCCACTCCAGATCATCCAAATTGCTTCCATGCCTGTTGTGCAGACCAACGTCCACCCTAGCGGTGCAGCAACAGTACATCCTGGGAGCCCCTTTCCTGTTTCCGTGGCAACGGTGATGGCTCCCGGTGCTGCGCCCCCACAGACCGTTCTCCTGACCTCTCCACCCACCAGGTCAGTAACACAGGCCTAACACCTGAAAGACAAGCAACACGTACCCCGACTGAACTTTACTGGGCTAATGTGTGAGCTGGTCAGAGAGGCCTCGGAGAAACTGGAGTTCAACAACTTTAAAAGATGCTGTCAGATATTGATTTTAGCTGGGTCATGGCATTACTTAATGTGCAGCAAATGCAGATAAAGAAAGTCAACACTTTGAACACAATTTGATTCTCCATTATCCCTTCCAGCTATATGAACTATGACACCAACTATAAAAACCTTACAGTTTGCAAAAGACAACTTTCACACAGAAAAGTTTCTGAAAGGGAAAGTAAGGCAATTTTCTTCTAAGCTGGAATGATGATGGAGTATTTTATAGACAGTAAACTTATTTACACCCAGAATTTAAGCCATATTTATTCAAATAAAGCCAATATTTATGGGATCCAGCTGTTAATTAATGTTATCATTATGTTTTCTGTATATAACTTCCTGAGTCATAAAAATCAAGTGGCAACTTCCAGGGCTGAAAAATTGCAGCTCTTCTAGTGGCCACTTGAGACTGGCTTCAAAATTGAGTCAATATCTGCAGACTGCCATGTTAAAATGTCTAACTTTACAGCAGGAAAAATAATTATTGTATATTATGTAACACATAACATGGCTTGCTGTGCAGTTAATTGTACTAACAGACTGCAAGTTAGCTTTGGTGAGGGAAATTCTGGTATGTTATTATTCTTTTATTTAGCACTAATTAGCAGATATGTGTCTACGCCTTTTACCCATATAGTTTATGGATGCTGCCTTCTATCCAAGGTCATTAGCATTATCTGATAACTTAGCTCTCCACTCTCTCGTTCATGCAGTCACTTTCTGGCTCAGAAGACCCAACAGGGCTAAAAATCAAGGCTTCAGAACGGGACTTCACAAGCAAATTATGTGACATTCGAAAGAGAACCCAAACACATGAAAGTAAATGCAGAACTTTTAAAAAGCAAGTAAACATAAACATACTAGATATACACAGAGGGCTGACTGGACAACAAGGCAAAAGTGAAAACAGTTAAAGCACATCAGACAATCAGGAAAGGAGGGAAAGTAACAAAGACAGGAAGTAAAATCACATTAAGACACATGACTAACCTAACTTTCAAAGTAAAACAGGAAGTAACTATAAGGCAGATAACTCACAGGCAAACATGAAGACTGAGACAGAGAACACAGAAGGAAACAGCAGAACTAGAAACACAAAGAAGAATAACAAAACCAATAAATATAACAAGGACCATAATGCCGGTGGCTACATCCATCTTTTATGTACAGTCTATGATAAAACTCAGTTGACTGCTGTGATCATGAATCACTACTGTTCACTACTGACATGGCTTTTTTTCCTCTTCCAGGATCACCTATGTCCAGTCAGGTCCGGGAGTTACCACAGCAACGCCTCAACAGGGTCCACAACCTCCAGGTTCTGCATATCTTCAGCCACCTCTGGCAGCCCTGGGCTTCACCGCCATCGCCCCAGCTCCACAAACCCTGGTTCAGCCAGTTGTTGGTCAACCTCCCCTACTAGCCCCAGCTCAGCCCCTAAGCTGTCAATCACAGAGCTCTCCGGGGCAGACAGCAGCCACCACCGGTCGTCAGGTAAAAAGAGATTTGCACAGTACCAAAGATCTATCACTGCAGTGTAAAGGTGTGTGTTCAGGAAGACAATAAGAACACTGAGAAAGTAATGATAAAGAGGCAAAAAATTTACAAAAGTAGTCTGCATTTTTGTGCATTTTTATTTTATCCATTTGCTTTAAAAGATGTCTGTGGACATGCACGTATGGGCTTAAGTGCCAGACTCTGTGACTGGATATCAGACTTCTTCTAAAAGTTCAGACTGATAGTCTCATTTTTTTATCACCTTAAAGGTTCAGGGTACTCACGCCTCATACAATTATTCAGTGTGGTGAAAAAGAGAATCAGATATGCACTGTAGGCTTTTTGGTGGACTTTGTAGTCCCTGTTTTGGTTGAATTCCCACCATCTCTCTCTCTCTCTCTCTCTCTGCATAGGCAAAAATAACTGCATTTCCCTGACTTAAATATTTGCTAATTCATTTTTTTAAATGCTAATAAAAAAGTACTTCTGCAACTCAAGGCTGTAAACTACTGATACAACTTTGTGTTGCAAAATAATACAAATTAATCTTGAATGTGTAGGTCACTGAAATCAGAACTAAGTTTTAGGTTTCAGTTTTTCTTTTTAAAACACACACTGCAGACTAGTTTTCCTTATTTCACAAAATGTTTTAACAGTGGAATATAAAATAATTAAACATCAGCAGAATGCAAAACAAAACAGACATACAGCGATCAGCCTCAACCCTAAAACCACTGACAGGTGATGTGAATTAGATCATCTGGTTATAATCTGATACGCTGCTGGAAAACCTTGTGTTCTGGCACAATCCACCCAAAATTCCAAGATCCCAATCTGATCAAGCATCTGCGGGATGCACCAAAACAAGCCTGACCAGTGTCCACATTGGTAGACCCCTGCAGCGATCCCATGCCCATGCTGGGCCAATCCTGTTTTTGGCAGCATCAGAATCAGAATCAGAATACTTTATTAATCCCAGAGGAAATTATGTGGTCACAGTTGCTCCAGGAGAGTAAGAAAAGTAATTAACAAGTTAAAATACTAATATTACCGTAATTTTCGGACTATAAGCCGCTACTTTTTGCACAAGCTTTGAACCCTGCGGCTTATAGTCCGGTGCGGCTTTTCTATGGATTTTTCATGATTTTTGTGATATCGTAAGAGGATTTGTTTTGGTTTGTTCCGCTGTTGTACGGCACTACTTTGCCTGGCGGAAGGGCATGTGATCAGACACACAGTATCGGAGGAAAAGAGTGGTATGTTGGTCACATGTCCATCCGCCAGGCAAAGTAGTGCCGTACGAATTAGCGCGAAAAA
>VUQS01012124.1:13921-29885 GCA_015108495.1 Heterochromis multidens
AAACATCAGGAAGAAAAATTGAGTTTGAAAAGAGAATAACATGTCTCCTATAAAAAGGATTGAGTCCATCTCATTGGGATAAATGTTGGTGCACATCAATAAATTCTAAAAGTATTAGATCCATGCTTAAAAAACATGGGAATCGGTTAAAGCTACCCACAGTTGCCACTAACCATCAGATCATTTTCCTGTCAATGTGAACTATCAGTGAAATGTTACACATATTTTCGTGGGCAATGATGTCTGTCAAACACATTTGATAATGTATTTAGTAGGAGCTGCTGAGAATCTATTTTCCTGTTTAATTCCTTTGCCTTTGCACAGGTGAATTTAAGCAGTTTATCTGATTTTTCCTGTAAGACCCTGTCAAGCTTCTTAAAACTGGATGGGAATCTTCAGGTGGGGCTTAAGCCTGGCCTTTTGCCAAGACTCGTGGAGAGTCTAAGACTTCAGCATTGTCTTGGATTACCATAGTGAAGGTGAATAGTTGCCAACAGGTAACAGATATTTGGCCTTCTTTCAATTCTGTCCAGTTTCCCTGTCCCTGCTGCTGAGAAGCATCCCACAGCATGATGCTATCACCCCAGATTGTCATGAATTTTACTTAGAGTGGCTTCCATCAGCTTCTTTACTTTAAATGCCATTGCTCTTTTGGCATGTTGTCAAATTTATGCAGAGCTTCTGATCAACTGACTGTTGGCTTGTACTTGCAATTCTCCCCTACAGAGAGTTTTCTTCACATCTTGGGTTTTGTCCTGACATGCAGTGTGGACTGCCGATGACTCAGATCAAGTTCTAGACACGTCCCAAAAATATTTGAAGCAAACAGGATAATCAGCACAGTTCATTTACAATGAATATTTTGCAAATGAGAAATGTCATGGTTTAAAACGTCAGTTTCATTACCTGACCTATTGTGCTTTTCCTTATTTTCTGCAGTATACTATAAGAAAATTACCAAAGTTTTAAATAATGAGGCCAGCATACAAACAAGTAATCCCTATTAGCCAAAAGCTCAGGCTTCAGACTGCTCTAAACACCCAGTTTCTGACTTTTTTTGTCTACTCTCTACTACATAGTGATCGGCTATCCCCAATATAGTCACTTCAGGCGTGCAGCTTTTGCTAAGCCCCACCCACCAGCTGTTCAAACGTTCTACTTGTGAGGGGCAGCCAATCAGAAGAAAGCTGGCTTAAAGGGAGATGAGCTAAAACAGCTTGTTTTCAGACAAATAAAGATCATTTAAAACTTTTCTTCTTCTTTCAGCTGCTCCCTTTAGGGGTCACCACACCGGATTATCTATCTCCATCTCATCCTATCACTAGCATCCTCCTCTGTCACACCAACCCTCTGCATGTCTTCCTTCACTACATCCATGAATCCTGGCAGCTCTATCTTCAACATCCTTTGTCCAATATATCCATTATCCCTCACATGTCCAAACCATCTCAGCCTTGCCTCTCTAACCTCTCTAACTTGTTTAACTCTCTAACTAAGTCGCTCAACCTGAGCTGTTGCTCTGATGTACTCATTTCTAATCCTGTCCATTCTGGTCAGTCCCAACAAAAATCTGAGCATCTTCAGCTCGGCCTCCTGTCTTTTTATTAGTGCCACCGTTTTCCAAACCATACATCATAGCACATCTCACTACCATCTTGTAAACCTTTCTTTTGCTGCTATCCTTCTGTCACAAATCATCCCTGATGCTCGTCTCCACCCACTCCACTCTGTTTGCCTCTCTTCTTCACTTCTCTTGTGCACTGTCCTTTGCTTTGGATGATTGACCCCAGGTATTTAAACTCATCTACCTTCACTACCTCTACTCCTTGCAACTTCAACTTCCCACCTGTTTCCCTCTTATTCACACACATGTATTCTGTCTTGCTTCTACTGACTTTCAGTCCTCTTCTCTCCAGTGCATACCTCCACCCGCTCCCTACTCTCATTACAGATCACAAACTGTCTGCAAACATCATAGTCCACAGAGACTCCTGCCTGACTTCGTCTGTCAGCCTGTCCATCACTACTGCAAACAAGAAGGGGCTCAGAGCCAATCCCTGATGTAATCCCACCCCGACCATGAACCCATGTGTCACTCCTACCACACACCTCACCACTGTCTTGCTGTTCTCATGCATGTCCTGCACCACCCTCACATACTTCTCTGCCACTCCTGACTTCCTTATGCAGAACCACAGTTCCTCTCTTGGCACCCTATCTAATGCTTTCTCTAGATCCACAAAGACACAGTAAAGCTCCTTCTGACCTTCACTATACTTCTCCATGAACACTCTCAAAGTAAAAATCAATATAGTGCTCTTTCTTGGAATGAAGCCATACAGCTGCTCACTGATCGTCACCTCTCTCCTTAACCTAGCTTCAATCTTTCCCATATTCACGGTATGGTTCATAAGCTTTATTCCTCTGCAGTCACCCTTTTTAACCGTTCTAAAAAATTGGTACCAGTACACTTCTTCTCCATTCCTCAGGCAGCCTCTCACTCTCCAAGACTGTTAAACAATCTGGTCAAAAAGTGCACCACCCTTAGCCCTAGACATCTCCATACCTCCACAGATATGTCATTTGGACCAACTTTCTACTCTTCATAGCTGCCCTCACTTCCTCCTGACTAATCCTCTGCACTTCCTGATTGTTTGCATTATTTACAGTTCATCATTTTGAACTGGCAACAACCTTTAAAGCAAGTCAGATTTTTTGCTACTTAGTGTAAATCATCCAAACTTAAATCCATCAAATTGTGAACAAGACTGGAACAAAAAAAAAAAAACTCACAGATGACAAGATGACAGAGTGCATTATTTATTTCCATATATCTTTATTATCTGTTATTTCCCATATATATTTATATATTTATATATATATCTTTATTCTATACATTTGTAGTCTCAATAGTCTTTTATGGACATACATAGATCGTACATAAGCTTGAGAGGTACGAGAGAGAGCGAGGCAAGAGGGAGTTTAATTTCTTCATAAGATGTTTTGGCATTTAACAAGACAACAGGAGACCACGTCACAGACACCCACCCACACGCACACACACATTTGTAGCACAGTACACATACACACCACTGCATGCACACATAAAGGGGCTGAACACCTCTAACCCATACAACATACTACCTGAGGTGTACATACTTACACACATATGCGCGCAGACATTCACACGTCAAGGGGAAGGGGAGGAGGAGGAGGCGGAGACAGGCATTCACAGGATAGATTACATTAATACCAGACTGACTAGTAAATACACATGTACATGTACAGTACTCGCCATATTTTAACTCCTGCTCCTACATACACACAGATACTCTCTGGAGCACGCACACACACACACACACTCACACACACACACACAGATTTTTGGTAGAAAGTAAATCGCAGTAACGCTGACTTTCAGACTGTGATACTGGTAATGTTATTAGCTCTGATCCATATTTGGCTTCTATTACTGACAGTTAGGCATATGACGACAGAGCGCAGAACATGAGTGTAATTAAAGACCATCAGCACTGAGTCTGGTAAGATGTGATGAAAGATGCAACGACAGCACTGCTACATTATAAAATAAACTTGTGTGTTATATTGCAGTTACAGAATGAATACAAGTGGTTACTTTCCACTGGTTATTATAACAGTCTTTCTTCTACATGACCACACACAGTCACAAACATACACATTCATACCACTACCAGACAGTGTTTCACAGTGTAGGAACCTCATTGCAGATCTGTCCTTCCTCCAAGATGCCACCAAATAAACACAGGCTGACAGTCAACACAACATAACCACAACAATATTGAAACGCCTTTAGAAACAAGAACAGAACAGATATCATATATTTGGCTTCAGTAACAGATGTAAAAGATACCTGAATTTTGCTACATATTATAATGCATAACTTAACAGCATTAAATAAAAAATACAACCATAAACAGTCAGAGCAGAGTGGACTGTAATGTAATTATCTGGCCTCTCTGACTGAGTTCATTGTACAGTATCTCCTGTTTGAGTACATGTTTTACTGTCTACATCAAACAGATTGTATCATACTTTATATAAAATTATTGTTAGAGCTGGGTAACCTGAAGAAAAACCCAGTCACTGAGTGACTCTGGTGACCCCTTTTAGGCGGGACAGAAATAAGAAGGTGACCACTGAAATTCTTCAAAACCGAAAAACCAGAATGAGGATCAAATCTAAACAGAGCTAAACAAAGCTACTACAGCCTGGCTCCATCTAACTCCATCCAAATTTCTAGATTTTGGTTGGAACGAGTGTAGGAGATGCACGAAAAGAGGCAAAGACGGTGAAAGGTAGCCCCCTTGTCCTGTAGTTTTGCAGTATGTCCAGAAGAGGGCACTCCAGGTAGGTAGAGTTGCCCCTTTCTTTTGGTCAGGGTTTGGTCAGACTGCATTTGTGACAATAAAATCCCTGTGGTTGTCACCGCCGGGCACTGGAGTGATGCTTTTTAACAGACGCTGGGGATAAAGAGAAAAATAGGAGAAAAAAAAAGAAAGAAAGACAGAAAAAATGAGTAAATCATAGTGATATATAGAGTAAATATACCAGTTTTAGTAGTGACAGTGGTGTCATTATTAATTACACTGCCAATAAAATATCAAGAAATGTCTGAAGTTTGAAATATACACAGCCAAGATCTTACAAGGACATATTTAGATGTGAAGAACGACAAAACACCTTCAATTACTGGCAATAACTCAACCACCTGTTTTGTTAGAGGCGCATTTTGACCCTGCTTGGCCCCTATCTGTTCTCCCGACTTACACGGCCACCTTCTCCTTTCACACTCATATGTACACAAAAATATGACTTGTGATTGTCGATTTGTGTCAGTGTCATTGTGTGCCCTGGCAGCAGAGTCAATACAGGGCGACAGCCGCAAAAGGTCTGTCTAGCAGCTTCTTTGATGTCCTCCTCCCTTCTGTCAACCCCTCACACAGGGTTTAACAAGATTTTAATATTAGTGATGACGATAATGATGCAGACTTTTGCATTCGCTCTGCATTCACAATGCATTATGTACATTACAAGGTGTTATACAACCCCAGAGGAGGAAGAATTAAAATACCCGATATGTGTCTGTTGAATACATTCTGACGACTGATTTGTTTTTTGATGCCACAGCACTGCTAACGGATGGGGTCCGGTCACCTTTCAGTTACAGCAACGTGACCGGCTACACATCCACTGCAGGATGTGTGTGTGTGTGTGTTTGTATGCCTATTCTAGTTGCTTTTTTTCTTGGCCCGTGCCTCCACCTTGCTCCTTTGATCCTGATCTCCAGTCATGTGTTCACAGGAGTGGGTAGAACCTGGCAGCGCACAGAAAAAAAAAGGGCCAGAAGCAATCCTTGTGGTTGGAGAAATATCAGTGGGTCAGGAGAGGAGACGGGATAGATGGAGAAAGAGAGTTAGGAGAGAGTTTGGGAGGGAATAAGGAAAACCAATTCAGTAATTCTGCACCTGTTTGAATGTGCCCTTAGCATTGAGCAGGTGGTAGACCATGTAAGAGGGCACGCAGATGAATGACGACACCCCGATGCAGTAGCCCAGGACAGTGGTCCATGGTGGGTAGTTGTAATTGAACAACCTGACCTCTGGAGGGAAGGCCAGGAAGCTGATGATGATGAACTGGGAATGGGAGCAAATCAGAGATCAGATATAAGAAGAATTAAACATCATAGTAAATTTGACCACCTGTCCTGAGAGCTAAAAAGCAAATGACAGCAAACTATTGTACCTTCAAGGGCTTACTCTTCAACTGCTCATTCCAGCAACTGATACGACTTAGTGTATGTATGTAAATGTTGTACATGCCACTGACCAACAGAAAGCAGGGGCAGATGGCCACCCAGCAGACCCTCCAGAAACAACCCGGGTAGAAACCAAGCATGACCTGGATGTCATTACAGAAACGGTTGGTACCTGCAATACACACACAGACCCAAACAACACACCTCGACGTCAAATATCAGGAATAAACATTTGTGTAATTTCATATATACGAAGGAAGCAAAGAACTGATAAGGCAGCTGCACCACAAATAAAGCTCAGAAATACTTTATACTGTATTTTGTCACTTCTTTGCACTATGATTCTCAATACAGTCGCATATTTCCACCATCGCCACAACAATCACCACTCACCGTAGAACCAGGACACAGCAATGACTTCCAGCAGCACCACGGTGATGACTGCAGGGCCTGTAGCATACTCCTCAAACAGCTTTACTACAAATGCTCCTCCCTGAGACACGACACGGACGTACAGAGGGCGAGTTATTTCTGAAAAGTGTTCTATGAATGACTTATGCAACTCATGAAACAGTGTTCATCTACCAAGTCTAAGACAATGAGTGTGTAATTGAGCAGAAATCGATGGTGGTCACTGTCTTACTTTAATGAGGGTTGGAGATAAATGGATTACTGAGGCTGCTCTAATCTGATTTTGTTAACTGCGACACATTACACTGCATCAAAACAGCAGCAAAATTCAAAGTTATTTTGCCAGCAGCGTGAGCAATTTTCATAATCTTACTATATACTGTATATATCATCAAGTGAATTTGGGAAATTATGGAGAGTGAATAATGTGAATAATGTTTTGTTGGTGACTTAATGACAATTCAGTGGCTGAACTCAGGTGCAAATTCCAGGTATGTACTAACTGTAATAGAACACATTGCTTCATAAGTTATTCCCTTTTAACAGTAACCTTAATGTAATGTCATTATTCCCAAATATACTTACATATGTAAGGGTGGAGAGAGCCCCAAGGTAACACACACACACAAGGCCAAAGACAAACCACTCTCGTCTCTTAGCCAGCATATGAGGGAACTCATCTAGCATAGCTGTGATTACCCCCTCCAAGCCTGCAAACTGGGGTCAAAAGGATACCAAGATATAAGAGGAAGAAGAAGATGGGGCAGAAGGAAAAGAAAAAAGTTAGAGCAGCTATATGTACTGTATGGGAAAATTTCACATTTGTGTTTGATGCTAATAATCCAGTTTTTGAGTCCAGGAGCAAAGCTGTGTATCTTTGCAACCTTTGCAAAATGACACAAAGTGTTGAACCAGACCAGCACAAAGTCGAGCATACTGAAATATTTTGCAGTAATATCCTCAGTCATAAAATCAAACAGCATAGCATCCCCGATGCAGGTTCTACACTGATTATCAGCTCGTGATAAGAGCCTTACGGGTCTCTCCACCTGGCTGCCTCAGAGCAGATAAACAAAGGTTTATGGAGACGAGACCACCACACAACAGTGATATGAAACTCCTATCACTTTGTTTTCATTGAATGTTATTCAAAATGGAACAGAGAGGGCAAATAATGCCCAACACCTTTATGGAGTAATGAGCACAACAGTGAAACAGAAGTCAAAGAGAAGGAGGCATTCACCTTTATAAGAAGGCAAATATGAAACCTTCCCAAGATCTGGGAGCTAGGCAACAAGTGAATGCTTTAGATTAAAAATTAAAGGCGAGGGGCAAATGTAAAGATAGCATATTGACTGACTTTAACACTGAAATGAGTCATCAGCAAACTAACCGTGCTATCCAGACCCAACATGATGATCATGAGGAAGAAGATGATGGCAAAGAAAGTGGCAGCAGGCATGTTTGCTATGGCTTCTGCATAAATGATGAACAACAGACTGGGACCTGGAGAAAAAAAAAAGAGATTTTTTTTTAAGTGAGACCTGAACTCTGGTGCTTATATGACATCCAAACTTCCACCAACAAACACTTAGTGTTCAGTCATTTGGATCTTTTCAGGGATGAAGAACCTCTTGCAGTGTTTTGGTGCCGGGTCCTACCTGCATCCTTTGCTACAGCGTCCACATTCTGGTGCCTCATCTCAGCCATGTAGCCCAGCACGGTAAAGATGACAAAGCCAGACAGAAAGCTGGTCAGACAGTTCACCGAGCTGGTGACCAATGCGTCTCTGATCAAGGAATCAAGTGTTAAGCAGGAAGATGACAAAGTTAGGGAGCCTATGCAAAGGATTTACACTTGTGATGGTTTCATCAATAAAGATATCTCAATGTCATGACACATATTTTAATTGAAGGATTCAAGAGATGAAATATTTCTGCTGAATTACAGTAAACACTGAGTAGCATTGTGACATTAAGCAAGCAGATGTAACTCATTTATGAACTTTATAACAAAAGTTTTTACTTGTAGCAGTTGTTGTGAAATGGGTTGTAGCTGGCGAAGGCAAGGAGCACACCAAACCCTGGACCCAGAGAGAAGAAGATCTGAGCTGCTGCATCAATCCACACCTTTGAGAATGTGAGAGGTAAGTGATGACAAATAATGATGGAACTGAAGGACACGGGTTTAGAAATCACAGAGGAATAAGAGAAAGAGGGAAGGATCTGAGATTGTTACGTATGTTAAGGATGGATCTTGTCACACTGAACCAACAGACTTACAGTAGTGGAAAGCAGCTTCTCCCAGTCAGGTTTGAGATAGAAGACGACGCCCCTCCAGGCCCCTGGCAGGGTGGCCCCTCGGATGAGCAAGACCAGGAGAACCAAATAGGGAAAGGTAGCAGTCACCCAAACTACCTAATACAGATAGGAAAGAACCTGATTTACTCTAATATTATGTCTTGTGTTGAAAACAAATGTTTTTAAGAGATATTCTACAAAGTGAAATCACTGACTAAGTTACTGTACAATGGACAGTATGTAAGTGTACATTCACATGAACTGCAGCAGACATTATTTTTTCTATTTTATTATTGCTTAACTTTAATTAGCAGCCTGGATCATCTACTTTTTAAACTACATTCAGTTGCTCAATGTGCAAACATTTATGGGGTTACAATATTAAAGCTATTGGTATTGATCTGTTTTTCTCCTTTATCTGACTATTCTTTAGTTTAAGAGAACATATGGGCAAGAACTTTGTTTTAAATGGTCCCATCTTGCCTTAACTAGGTTTTGATATTGATTCTTTCTAATCAACTTTTCCACGCTCGATGATGAATGATAATGAGGGTAAAGAGAAGACAAGAGAACTGCTGTTCTTTTCTCTGCCCGCATGTCTCCATCCATCAATCCATCCATCTGCTCTAACTGACACCCCCCATCAGCCACACAGGCACCCCTTCAGTTACCTTTCCAGACGTCTTGACTCCTTTCCAGATGCTGAAGTAAACGATGGTGAAGATGAAGAGCAGACACAGGGCCAGTTGCCAGCTGATAGAGCCCAGCTCGTGCAGACCTGGGGAGAGATGGACCTGCAACACCTGCCGGCTGGAGAGAGAAAGCAAGAAAGGGGGGTGTTTGTGTTGAGAGTTGAGATTGAGAGGAATGCGAAAAGGAGAGACAAGGAAGGAATTGCATGGAAACAAACATAAGGAGATGAATCAAGAAGAGAGGACAGGAGATAAAGAGTAATCGAGGAGAGGTGAAGGAGTATAGGAAATGGAAGAGGAGGAGAGCAAGCAGGATGGTAAGGGTATTATGCAGAAGTAATGGATTAAACGCAAAAACAATATTGGATTGGAGAGAAGGGATGTTGGAACATTAAGGAAAGCAGAGGAAAAGGAAATAGCATGGAAAGAAGGAAATGTGATATGCAAGAAAAGAAAAAAAAACAAAACATCAGGAGGTAAGACAAGATAATTACTATCTAAAAGGGTTTTGACAATCTTTATCACAACTTTCTTTAAAGGGTAAAAATAAAATAAAGTATAGAGAAAAATGGAGTCAGAAACAAACTGTAAGGTCAATGTGTGGTCACAGGTTAAGCACCCAGTGCTCAAATGAAAAAAACAGAGACATGAATTATACTAAAAACAGGAAATTCTGGCGCCAGACTGAGTTGTGGAATCTGTTACTTTTAAACCTGTATTAGGAAAAGTCAACTATGCATCAACCCTGAATCTGTCTCAGCAGTCGGACGCAGTGCAGGAGCAGCTGATAAGACTGAGCCCGTGGACTGCACAGACCCAGAGCAGTCAAGGATAACAAAGACACTGTTTTTAAAAGACTTATTCACTGTAAAAACAGCACATTAAAACTTGTTTTTTTTTGCCTGGAGGCCATTTATTTTGTTACTGGTTAATATCAAGTATTACTTTTCTCTGATACCTTATATTTTCCCATAAAGTTCATAAATTGGTTACTTCTGTGTTACTTATGCACTTATAAAGAATCTCCAATCAGTGATTCATACTCTGAAATACTCATAAAGTCTCCCTGCACTGTCTTCACAACCAGCGAGGTAAGTGGATTTTTGGGGAACAAGATGGTAGGGGCTCTTCCAGAACCAACCCTGGAATCGAAGTCATCCTCCCTTCCTTCACTTGACATGTCCCTCCTGCGTAGAGCTCCCCCTATGCCTCTACATCCGACTTACATGCACTTACGTATAGAACTCCTCGGCAGGCGACGTAGAGGAGTTGGACCATGACACGTTGTGGTCTGAGGACATGTAGCGGTTACAGTTGGCTGTATTCCAGGGGTTGGTGCAGGTGGTCCAGGGCAAGGTGGGTCGGAATGATGATAGTAGGTAGTACAAGGCCCAGGCCATGATGGTGTTGTAGTAGAAGGCTATGTAGAGGGCTATGATGCAGATGGCAAAGCCTATCCCTAGGTGAGTTGAAACAAATAAATACATAAGTGACACCAGTCAGTCACTGGCCACATCATTCACAGACATCAGTGGGTTATTTTTCAAGCTAATTCAAGTTTCCATTGGGTGAGTATGTGACATTTCCAAACAACAACAATTTACATACTATCAAATTTCTGAGCATCTGGCATTTGGCATGAAAATGTGACAATTTCCATAACAGAGAGTCAGAACATCTCACTAGATATAAAGGAAACTAGGGATGCTCTTCAAGGGTGGGGGCAGGGAGGTTAAATGAGCTGTCTATCTGACTCTGGTGATTTCAAACTGTCCTCCTTCGTCTTTTTTTTTTGTTCTCCTACTTCCAATTTTCCTGTTCCCTCTCAAGTTATCTTCTTCCACGTTTCGTCCAAGCTATTGCTTTTGACTGTCTCCCTCTACTCCGTTCTCTCTCTCTGTACCCCCTTTTACCTTTGAAGATAGGACAGATGTGTTTCCAGATGGAGATGCAGCCACTGCGATGAAACTGGCCGAGAGCTAGCTCCATGTAAAACAGAGGCACCCCTCCGAACACTGCCATCAACAGGTAGGGAAGCAAAAAAGCACCTGGATGGAGACATCAGAGAAATACGGGAAAGAGAATAAGTGCGCAACAAGAGGAATTTAAGAGAGGGGAACAAAATGAACATGTTATGGAAGAACAGTAAAAAGCTAACTGCACTGAAGAGAAACTGGGCTCTTTCACACACCATTTAAGAACACTGTAAAAATCCTAAAAATGCCATAGCTTATTATTTCTATATAACTCAATCTATTCAAAACAACATTTTTGCATTTATTTTGGTTTCTGGAATTATTTTGCTTAAATTCTATCATAAAGTATTTCTACATTGATGTTGGCTTCGTTCTAAAATATGAAAGTAATAAAATTAAAGGCCTAACACAGATGAGCAGAAGAACATAAGGATGGCAGCCAGATCTCTGACTCTCCAGCTTATAGGTGCTGTTTGATAACACATCTCTCTTTCCCTCTCGCTATCTGATCATAAACTTATTTCATGTGCATGTGTTGTATTTGTGTGTGCAGATGGGCCGGTGTGTACACGTGTGCTTGTGCCTCTTTGTGACATGAAAGCAAAGATAAGGGCTGATTGAGCAGCTGCCTGGGAGACAGGTTATTAAGCAAGGAGAAAGACACTGAAAAAAAAACACAATTAATACTGTTGCCTCTATCAAGTGTGTCCCCAGTCTTCATCTCTACCTCGCTCTGTGAGACACACACACACACATACAGAACACAGGAAATTGCAAAGGTTTTATTATTGCAAATTCAATATAAAGAGAGGCTGTGTTTGCCGCTAGGTGAGGATCGGGTAGTGAAAGAGCAGGGTAGACACAAATGTGGACTTTGTGAAGAGATACCTTTTTGTACCTGCGATTGCGCAAGAAATGAGCTACATCAAAGTGCTTATCCATAAACAACTTTGTTAACTGTGGCACTCCTTGTAGGCTTGTGCTATTCATATTAAAACATTTATTTTCTCAGAGATTGGGAAGTACCACAAATCGTCTTAATCTACCTCAATCTTTAATAACAGCAAAGCTAGAGAGCAGTCAGCCGACTTCAGCTGCTACATACAGCATATAATATGAATTACAGTATACGCTGCAGTTAGTATGAAAGAGCCTTTTCTTCTTTCTAATCCTTCAAATCCTGTTTGCTTTAGCATGGGATCTCACGTGCCCTCTCTCTCCATTCCACCACACTTTTTATCTTGTTGTCCCCCTTTGACACGTTTCTCCCGTCCAAACATATTTTGCATCCTCACCTCCTCCGTTTTGGTAGCAGATGTATGGGAAGCGCCAGACATTTCCCAGGTCCACGGCGTAACCGATCACAGACAGCAGGAAGTCCATCTTCTTGCTCCAGGTTTCTCTGGGCCTGTCCAAGCTTGTTTGTTGGACCATCAGAGTCCTTAGGCCTCCCAGAGGTGCGGAGGATCCGGTACCACCTCCAGGTCCCGAGGCTGTACCTGCAGCGCAAGCTGCACTTCCTGGGCCCTCCCTGGGGCTCTGAGGGGTGGATGTTGTGAAGCCATTGGACACCTGCTGGCCAGAACCAGATGTCATGCTCTTGGGTCCTCTGTCTGCGAGCCCATCAGCAAGCATCAGTCTACCATTTTCTCGCTGTGTCCCATCCTCTTCTCCCCCCATGTCCTCTCTCTCTTTGTCCCTCTCTCCCTCATTCTCCCCTTTGTCCATTGTCAGCATGCTTGTCATCATCATATCTTTTGTCTCCATCGGGTTGTGTTGATGTTCGTGTTGGCAAGGTAGTTAGGGGTGGAGAGAGGTTCTCAGTGACAATGAAGGGAATGTGGTGCTGCTGTCTGATATGGTGCCCATTAGGGGAAGGGAAGCTTTAGGAGAGGGGTGCAGTGAGAGTTTGGGACAAGACTGAGGAAGACTATCCTTCTCATGCAGGTAAAGGAGACGAGGAACTGGAAAGCAAAGCTAAAAGAAGAAAAAGGGGCCAGAATGAGGGGAGTGTGTATGTGGGGAGAGGACTGAAATTTGTAAGGGTTTGTTGAGCAAGAGGGAATAAGAGCGGGCTGCAGGACAGACAGAGGAGGGTATACGAGAGGAGAGAGATGTGTTTGAACAGGATGTGGCTAGCAGAAAAGTTACAAGAATCTTGGATCTATTCCACAAACAGCTCGTCCTCTGAGGCCCACAGTGATGGTACAAACTGCAACACACAGAGGGAAAATACACAAATAAATCACAGGATAAGAGCTGATCCTTTTTTAATTACTTTTCAGTAAACCTAAATAAAAATATAGGAGTCTTCAGGGGAGTTTGCTCTGTCTGAATGACACTATGACAATGAAAATGGCTGTAAACCCCCCCCCAAAACAAAACAGGATAGTGTCTTGTCTCATATGATAATGAATAAGAAGATAAATCCTAAGAACAGAGGAAATTGAGGGTATTCTGCTGCAACATGTCGATTCACTTACTAGTGCCTTCTACTTCTGTTTCTCATTTTACGCTATCAGTTGCATAACTTGTTTTGATGCTTATCTGACCAAAGTAAACTGGGAAGAAATTAGAGAATCTAAATACCAGCGCCAGCAGCACGTTTGAAGGCAGGAAATGCGCAAAAAAAAAAAAAGAAAAGAAAAGAAAAAAGAACACAAAAGAGCATCTGTGGACATGTGCTAGAAAAGATGTTCTCTAATTTTCATAGTGACAACAAACACTGGGCAAAGATTCAACATCAGTCAGATACTCTATGCTCAACAGGTTGTTCTTTGGTTGCTTTGACGCTGAGGCGCTGAACTAAGTTTAGCAGCTTTACAGGAGAAAAAAGTTAACATTTAGGCAGCATGAGAATCAACTGTTTGTCTCCTTAATTTCTAATGTAAATTCTAAATTTTAAATTACTCATGCTAAACAGAATTCAACCAAATAAAGGCTGAAATATATAATTCAAACTCAAAGTGCAATTTTTTCTATACATGCATCATAAAGCACATCATAAACCTCAAGTCTTTTTTTTTGTTTTTGCATTGACAAATGCAACAAATTCCAATCCCAATAATCAAGTTGGCTTCACAGACAATGGGTCAAACTATGACATCTGTTCAAAAGTGGATTAGGTTGTTTATAGTGTTAGCTCAATTAGTAACGAACTGTAAAATGTGGGAAGACACAATTTACATGGAATGCCATTACCTTAATGAAGAACGAGTGTCCAGCAGTTGTACACGGCACGACATTCATTCCTCACTAACATCTGACTACCACACAACCAAAGACGCTGTCAACTACGTGCACAAAAAGAAACACTGGAACGCTTCCATTCCACTCAAACTTTTTTCCCCCCCTCCTTGCAAACAGCACTTTTAATTTCCAGTGAAAACAACCCCAATTTCTTCATCACAATAACTTCCATCTGAATCCTCACAGTCTGACAGAAGTACTGCGTATTCATTAATGCTTTAAAAAAAAAAAAAAAACGTGATGGAAAATCTGTTTTTGACTTGCGGCGACATTAAAGATACGAGAATAAAATTATGAGAAAAAAAACTGTTATGGAAAAAAATCTCCTCAGCTACACTTACCTCATAAAGAGCACACAATTTATGAGCTGTCACACAATAGGTGAAAAAAATAATGGGAACGGTCTCTATGAAATACTATTTTTTGGACTATGTGCAGACAATCTTAATCACCAACAAACCCCCCCCCCAAAAAAACCCCCAAATAATAATAAAAAATACATGAAGACCAATTGTTAAAGATGTAAAAATCAACACTACAGACTGATAGAGTGGTATAAACTTTAAATTCACTTGTCACAACAGGAAATTATTTGTTTTATCTCTTACCGTTTCACTAAGTCATTTTTTAATAAAGAGACGGTAAGATGATAACATCAAGATTTCAGCAATGATAGACTGAAAGAATACGAGATGTGAGAAAAATACCAATGAAACATTATAAAACAACCCAAATTAAAAACAGAAACACTCTCTGAAGCCACCTTACTTACTTGCACTTTTGAGTTAAAAGCACTAAAATCAACCCGCAAATCTAAAGTTACAGGTTGTATCCCTACCGGCGTGCATACATTACCTTTAGAGATGATAAAAGAGGTCAAGAAGAACATGTGGCGCCTAAAACGTATGTGAAGAACTTCTACCCAAAACTTAAAGAATCCCGTGGTATCGCAAAAACTTGCCAGAGAAACAGCGTGCCCTAGCACATCAGGACACCGTGTTTGCCCATTGAGCTCTCAAACCTCTCTCATTTTTCTCTCTCTCTCTCTCTCCCTCCCTTGTTGTCCCTCTCTCTCACTCACTACTCACAACCACACGCACGCACACACACACACTTACACACATGCTGGGTTCAGAGAACAGCAGCCGTGCAGACGTATGCACAGATGGATGCATGGATGCATGCAATCAGACAGAAGATAATAAAGAATCATTAGGCGAGCACAGACCTGCGCAAGTTTTTGTTTTGATATAGTGATAATACAAACAGAAATAAAGAACTGGAGCACAGATCCAACACAGTATGGTCATGGCAGAACTGTCAATAAAGCACAAACACAGCCACACAGTGCAGACAGGGGAAGTCCTACCCTTGAGTAGTTTTTTGGCAGTGTGGGGCTCTGTGTCAGGGTACTACTTGCTACTGTCTTACCTGCACATACACACCCCTACACACAAACTGTCAAACACTGGTAAAGCCCTGCTGTGCTGTAGTCCTCACATTCCCTCTTTTTCCATTTAAAAAAAAAATTCTTTGCAG
>VUQS01012127.1:3524-22914 GCA_015108495.1 Heterochromis multidens
GCACCGGAGGTCGTGGCTAGCCTCTGCAGACAGTGCACAGGTCAGACATAGGATGGGCATTTCCTCCCTTTAATTTGGCTTTGCTGTGAAACTACAATGAAATATTGGACATTGAAATATACCCTCCCTGTCTAAAACAAACGCTGTGCTCATATTAAGAAATAAATGTGCTCATAGATAAATTATTTCTTATCTTATCTGATGTTATATAATAAGGCCACACTGACATAGTTCTGACCTTCTGTTTAGTCCCACAGACGTTCACAGAGACTCTGGAGACCTACACTAGGCAGGGCTTCAGGGTTATTGCCCTGGCACATCGTCAGCTAGAGTCCAAACTCTCCTGGCACAAAGTCCAGAGCCTCAGCAGGTATTGTATGCCTGTATCCTCAGATAATGCTGTGCACATTACATGTGGCTACTCCCACTCTAAAAAACCCTGTAACATGGTTTATCATCTTTTGCTGATGAAGCTTGTTTGGTAGCTGCTCCTTGAATAACTGAGGTCAGATTACAATGCTTCTATAGCAGGGCAGAAAATGTTCTTGTTGTATGAAACATGAGGAGAAAGGTTTTGGTGTCGGCTTTTATAGTCGACGTCATCCTGTCACAATGTAGTGCTGTCAAAAGACACAAAACGGTTTGAGGTGGTGATCAAAGACTGTGATATGAGTGATTTATTAGGTTACTTTGTGCTCCCTGAACTGCTTGGTGAACAGCAGCGTATTAGTGTTTGTTTCCGGGTGTTTGAGGTCAGTCCAATAAAAGAAGGAAATCATTAACTAAAGTCAAAGACAGTTTAACAGGAAGGCAGGATGTTAGAAAAGTGAACTGAGTTCCTGAACTACTTTGATGCTGTGATAATCTCAGATTTATGATGTCTAATCAAAAGTTAGTGTGTTACAGATTTTTCTGAAATCTTTTTTCCTCTTGAACTGGACTTTTGTGAATTTCCTGACAAATGGCAGCAACATTTTGAGAAGTGTATGATTTTTGTCTTATAGGGACGTAATAGAGACCAACATGGAGTTCCTCGGTCTGATCATCATGCAGAACAAAATCAAACCAGAGACTGCTGGTGTTTTATGTGAATTACAGCGAGCCAACATCCGCACATTGATGGTCACGGGTAACCCAGCTCAGTGAATTTGTGTTTTACTTGTAAAATTTTTGTGCCTCTCATTTCCCTCCTCTCCCCCTGTATCCTCTGTTAGGTGACAATATGTTGACGGCTATATCGGTGGCTCGAGACTGTGGGATGGTCCGCCCACATGACAAGGTCATAATAGCAGATGCTATGCCTCCCAAAGATTTCCAGCCTGCTAGTATCACATGGCATTACACTGAAAACGAAGCTCAGGCTGTCAAGGACAACGAGGTAAGAGGGAAAAACTCTCAAAGCTACTGTGAAATAAATAATCCCTGGTTAGTGGACAAAGTATTTACAAACCATGAGGATGCTTGTGGAAATCTTCAGCAGTTTGAAAAACAGTTCAGTACTGTACTGTGAAAAAGCCTTGAGCCACCACTCATAGTTCTCCAGGCTTCTTGAAGGACGTTCCAAAGCTCATCTTTGGATGTTGGCTGCCATTTGTTTCATTCTCTGCTACAACAATGTTTGAATAAAAAGTTGGATTCATCACTCCATCAGACCTGCTGCTGCTGATTGTCAGTCCAGTTCTTGTGTAATTTGGCATACCTCAGCCTTTTCTTTCTGTTTCCCTTCTTTAAGAATGGCTTCTTGACAGCCACCCTTCCACTGAGACCATTTCTGATGAGGCTTCAGTGAACAGTAGATTGATCAACTGAAGGGTCAGATGCATCTCTCAGGTCCTGTGTCAGGTCTTTGATGGATTTGTTCCTGTTTCTTAAGGACATGACTTTCAGATACTGTTCATCTGCTGTAGATAGTTTTTTTACGCCTGACACTTCTTCTTTTGTCCTGCACTTGTCCAGTTTCCTCAAATCTTTTAAGGACACACTGTACACCATGCTGACACATCACAAGTTTTTGGCTAATAGCTCTAGTGGGAATGTCCTTCTTGGTGCAAAAATACTATTTATGCCTGTCAAATTGTTTATCTTTGGCATTTTTCATAGATTCAACTAAAGAAATGGGAACAAATGATGTGCTTTTGGTGACAGACTGCTAGTAACAAAGTGCCTCAAGATACAAATATTACAACATAGTCTGGCTCCTTGGAAGCAACAAATTAAAAATGAGGGGTGTCTTGAGGCACTTGCACGGTACTGTAATTCGAGGAAAATAACACATGCCTGGACAGAGAATTTACCTTCTCTTGTTAAGGCTGGTTTAAATAATGTTCTAAATCCTGTTCAACCACTCTACTCTTTGCAGTAGGTTTGACACCTACATGTTGAGACATCTCTTTACTTTTACAGTATTTGTGCCTTGAGTTCATGTAGAATGGAAAAACTGAAACATGTCATTCATTAATGCAGAGCTCTTTTTATACATTTTTCAGTAGTTCAGTTGCATGAATCTGTCAGATAAGAGAGAGTGTGTACAAAAAAAAGACTAAAAGGTTTGTTGGGTTAAATATGACGTTTTGTTTTTCATGTAAAATAGTACCATTATATGACTGGCTCATCTTTTCTCCTTCAGACTGTGGAGATTGACCTGGGTGAAGGCACCTGGGACAGGGATGTTTCTCAGCAGGAGCAAAGTTATCACTTCGCTATGAGCGGCAGGGCCTTCGCTGTCATCATCGAGCACTTTCCTCAACTGGTCCAGAAGGTATAGGCTTGTCTTTGGACGCATAAATATCCACATACTCAGACTGTTATTAGGTCCACATCAGCTTTTAACCTGTGTAAAGTGGTGTAATTCTCTATGTCCCCTCATGGTGGCACTGCAGCTTGTGCTGAGAGCCACTGTGTTTGCTCGCATGGCTCCAGACCAGAAGACTCAGCTGGTGGAAGTCCTGCAGAGCATGGAGTGAGTCACTCTTCTATTTTGTGGCTTTATTTTTAATCTGTTGATCATCACCTGTTATATATCATCTGTGTGTTTCTTCACATATTTTATTTGCCTTCCAGTTACACCGTTGGGATGTGTGGTGATGGTGCTAATGACTGTGGAGTAAGTATGAGTTAGATTTATAATAAAAACTGATATGCCTGATGTCTTTGGTGCATCTGTCATTGTTTCTTGTGCTTTTTGCAAAACAAGCTGAAACACTTGAGCCTCTTAAAACTGCTGAATTACAAGCTACAGATGGTATAGAGCAATGTGCAGAACATACACTTTAGCACTAAACCTCATGTATGTATGCTTTAAATGGTTTTTATCTAGGTTTTCATGTTTTACATGCAGTCATGTGTTTCTTTGTGACTTTGTGGTATTTTTTTTTCTGCGTTCTAAAGCAAAGGCTTGGAACCCTGTGCCTGCAACAATAAAGTTTCCTTAAATATTTCATGTACTGACACACAGGAATTTCTTTACTTGTCACACAGTGGTTTTCCTAACAAGTATAAGTAATGTTGTATTGATGGATGAATTACTCAGCACATTGAAACTGGGCTTTCCACCTCTAGGTTTGAGTAATACTGTAAAAACAAAGTGAGTTGTATTAATTTAGTCCTCTCTCCCTCTTAGGCTCTGAAGAGAGCTCACAGTGGGATTTCTCTGTCAGAGCTGGAGGCCTCAGTTGCATCACCCTTCACCTCCTCCACCTCAAACATCTCCTGTGTGCCCAACCTAATCAGGTAGAAGAGTAAATGTATTTTACAACTTTATTCACACACTGATGGCATCCTCAGCTGATACTTTCTGTTTCTGAGCTGAAAACATGAAACCTTAAACTTTGATTTGAACTCTAAATCCTGTCTTTCCTTCTAAAGGGAGGGACGGGCTGCCCTTGTTACATCGTTCTGCGTGTTTAAGTTCATGGCTCTCTACAGCATCATCCAGTTCATCAGTGTCACCCTGCTCTACTCGGTGAATAGATATTTGTTCTTCCAAATTTTTTCTCTTTGTCACCTGCTGGGAAAACATTGTGTCATTTGAGACACCATGAATAAAATGGGGGAAGGGTCCCAAATAGGAATGTATACCATATCAAACTTTGATATGGTTCCCACAAGTTGTGTCTTTAAATAGAGGTTTAGGTGAAACAAAGGAACGTGACAGCAAAGTGACGCGCCGAAAAGGATGACAATGACACAGTGTGACACAGGAATTTAGGTTAGCTCTAAAGTCAGCGAGTGTCAGCTGAGATTATAGATCCATTAATTTGTCACTGTGTGATCTTTTGATATTTTAGGTTCTCAGCAACTTGGGAGACTTCCAGTTTCTCTTCATTGACCTCATCATCATTCTCACCGTTGCCTTTACAAGTGAGCAGCATGACGACAAATACCAAAAAATATTTACAATCAATATTCAAATAACTCTCTAATAATGACTATATCCTCTCTGTCAGTGAGTCTGAACCCAGCCTGGAAGGAGCTGGTGTGGCGCCGCCCGCCATCTAGTCTGATCTCAGGCCAGCTGCTCTGCTCAGTTCTGACCCAGATCCTCACCTGCCTGGTCTTCCAGGTCCTGGCTCTTCTCCTGGTACGACAGCAGAGCTGGTACGAGATATGGACGCCTCAGTCAGAGTGAGTAACGTTACAGCTGCTGACTGAATGATAAGTCATTAAATAACTGAGAAATTAAAATGCTCTTGACTAAACAGTGATGGGAACCATTCTCAACCTCTTTTAAATGCAAAGCTGTAGTTTAAGAAATATTTAAACTCTTCCTCAACTGTCTGTTAGGATTATTAATGTGGGTTTGGTGACACCAGCTTAAAAAGAAAAAAATTAAAACCTTGTAAAAAAGTGAGTGAATTTTAAATTGAGCCTGACTGATGTAGGATTTTTAAGACTGATGCTGATATTTGATGATTTAAAAATCTAATATTCTGTCCGATATTGTCAGATTATTATTTTTTTAGACACACGAAACATAAACAGATTTCCCTAACATTTGTTATATGAAGTTCTTTATTTACTGCTCAGATCAGCTGGTTTTTGTTTGGGGCATTTCAAACATGCGTTTCCATGTTTGAAATACCACAAGAGTGTCATCTGGTGGACAAACTATGCAACTTCAACACTCGTAACATGGTTGAAGGGTGTTTCTATGGTGACTCTGAGAGGTCAAACGCACTGCAATGTAAGAAAAGGCTAGCAAATAGAAAAATGCTGTTTAATAAAACACAACAGAAATAGAAAAAAAAACAATGGAAGTTGACTAAAACACAGTGGAAATAGAAAACATGCTGCAAAAGCTCACCAAAAAAAAAAAACCCTCACAAAACACAACAGAAATATTTTGGGGGAGACAATAACATAATGGAACAGCTGTGGAAGCGACAAGCTACCATCCATCCATCCATCCATTTTCTACCGCTTATCCTGGTTTGGGTCGCGGTGGCAGCAGTTTGAGCAGAGAAGTCCAGACTTCCCTCACCCTGGCCACCTCTTCCAGCTCATCCAGGGGGACACCGAGTTGTTCCCAAGCCAGCCGAGAGATATAATCTCTCCAGTGAGTCATGGAGTCCCTCCCGGTAGGACATGCCCGAAACACCTCACCTAGGAGGCGTCCAGGAGCCATCCTACTCAAATGCCGGAACCACATCCACCCTTCCTTTTGATGTGGAGGAGCAGTGGTCCTGGGTCCTTGGTCCTGGGTGAGGGTCCAGACAAAGAGCGATTCAGAGAACCCATGTATTAAGGAAAAAGTCAAGGGTCCAGTGTACCTATATGCATCTACAATATTATATATTCTTTGTGTTTTATTCCACTTCTGTTGTGTTTTGTGTGCTTTTGCAGCATTTTTCTGTTTGCTGTTTTCTTAGGTTGCAGTGTGTTTGACCTCTCAGGGCCACCGTATGTTTCTCTTGTCTCTCCTTTACTTTTCAAAATTTAATTAATTGGCTGTTATAAATGTAGATACCAATAGATCACAAATAGCTAATATCGTCTGATAGTATCAGCCTACCGATAAATCAGTCAGACTCTAAATTTTAAATGAACATGCTGTTTAATATCAGCTGGTTATGGAAAAGAAAAGAAGTGTGAATCATTTACTATTCAGTTGCTTTTACCATGCTTACCCAGAGACTCTAAGTTTATAAAAGGAGAGATTTGTCATCATTTTCTATATTTTTCTCTTTTCCTGCAGTGCCTGTAATGTTTCCAGATCCGTTTTCTCTGTCAGCGTTAATGTAACAGGCCCTCACGACCATAAAAACATCAGGAACTATGAGAACACCTCTCTCTTCTACATCTCCTCCTTCCAGTATTTAGCTGTGGCAGTCATTTTCTCCAAAGGAAAACCCTTCAGACAGCCGAGCTACAAGAATTGTAAGACTTATGGAGCAATATTTTTTTGGCAGTGATGTGTGTGAATGCAGATTTTAAGCATACCTCAAATTTTAAGCCATTAAAAAGCCAAAAAGGAGTTTAAAAATGGTCCTTTAGACTTTAGCTATTAGCTGTAAACATTCCAAATTTTCCTGCATCCCACAGATAAATTGATTTAATTTTAGCCTCTGCTGGCTCTGCTGTAACCTTGTCACATATATACGTGTAAGTGAAAATAACTCTTCTTGTACTTTTATTCCACGAGGGCCGTTCATGCTGACCTGCATCAGTCTGTATACTTTTCTCCTCCTCATCATGCTGCATCCTTTTCCTGCCGTCGACAGCTTCCTGGAGGTAAACTTTGTTTCTCTCATTTTGTCCGGATGTTGCTGTCACACTGCAGGCTTTAAATTGCCTCGTATTAGGACTGAAAAGGAGAAACATCCGTGTGAAAGCATGAATATGTGAGGGACGTTGCAGAGGCTCAGAAGTGCTGCACTCACTGCTCTCCGTCCTCCTCTGCCTCCTCAGATCGTGTGTGTTCCCCATGACTGGCGCGTCATTCTGATCATCATTATCATCGGGAATGTGGCTGTTTCTTTCCTGTTGGAGGTACGTCGTAAAAAAAATCACACCCTACATGCTTTCTGTGACTGAGCTCCTTTTAAATTTGCAAGCTGTGATTTGCATGTGATTTTTGCGTGTTTGTTTGTTTGTTCTTACTGAATCCTGTGCTCAGTGGTGCATCGCTGCTAAATAATAAAATCAGTGAATAATTTTTTTTCTCCAATCAAAATGTTTTTGTCTTTCTGTGTTTCTAACTCAATCTTCATAATCAGCTGATTCTCAAGTTCCTGCTGAAATCTCCCGTAGATTTTGATCCTTGACATCATCTTGTGGAGGCTAGTTTTCAGAGGCAATCAGAGGGCATGTTGCCCTGCAGAGTCCTCCTCTGCTCACACACCACAGGTTGGGAAGCTTTTCACTACATTCTGCTCTCTCACAGTGTAGACAGTAACGTGCCATTCTTAACTCTGATTCTCCTTCATACTTCATAACCTGTTAATAACACTGATTATATAGGCAACAAAAAGTTGCCTATATTGATATTTACACTATCCAACAGGTCATGAATGAACAAATCTGGCTCATCTCATGAATCCACCAGCTTGAAGCTCTTTTTTTTTCCAATCACCATGTCCTCAGTATTTTCTTTAATGACAAAAAAAATGTTTACAGTGTCTTATTGGGACCATTGTAGGTTTAAATAAATAAATGAAATACTGAAATATGGAGCTGGGAGTGCTGATAATATTCAACTACCAGTGGTTTTAATTTGAGATTAAAGTCATAAATTTACAGAAAAGGATACACCAATTAGCAAGGCTGGCTCAACCTAATCACGCCACAGACTGCAGTGTACAACTTTATCAAATAATAGCCTATTTTGCGCTCTCAGTTAAGAATACTTCTGACTTCGAAATGACATCGCCATGAATTTCATGCACGAGGAACTACAGAGCAATCGACACCTGCAAGGATGTGGCCACTGACCTCACACCTCTGGTGTTCCTTTCTCTGTTTGTGCTGTGATGAGATTTTGTGCTGTGATTTGTTTTGTTTTTTTCTGGCAAAATTATACAGTCTCAGAGAATTTAAGGTTGTTTCTTATAAAGTTCTGTTTTTCTTCAAAAATATTTGCCACTTTAATCTGGGAACGTATCACAGTTTTTTCTCTTAAATTTTATGATTTTATGTTGGAGATTCTGAATCTTTTTCTCAGTGTTACTGCCCTGACTCTGCTCTGTTTTTTATTTATGTTTTTACACCTACAATGGCCCTAAAATGCTGTTGTTGAAAATTATAAGTCAACTTGCAATAATCTTTTGGGAATATTTATGCATTAAATATCTTTTTAATTAAGTCGAGCGCGGGATGCTGTGGTATGAGGATCTGATTGACTTTTTTGAAGAACCGTCTGAACAGCTATAACCCTCAACAATAACTGTCCTCCATTTCAAATTCTTACCAACGCCATGTTTTTTTTTCCCTGAGATGAAAACAAAAGTGTTACTCCCTTTGCAATGTAGAAAATCAGATCCTTATAGCTCACTGAGTAGTTATTTTCCACCTTACATGTTCAGGTGGCCAATGGCCGCTGGGCTTCGTCTGTCCTCTCCTGGTTGTTCTGTCGGAGAAACAAGACACCAAGGGCGCTGTACATGCAGCTGGCTCTGGAGCTGCAGGAAGATGGTGACTGGCCCCCCAAACCCTCCGCTGTCACCTATGCCAGTGACCTAAGTTCCAGCATCTCTGACCTCAACGTGATTGCCAACCAAAACCTGAAACCTGAAGCTTCCCTAAAGCTTGTATGATGGTTTAATTCACCTCATCAAAATGGACAAACACCCTGCACTTCCATTTTAGCCGTACTGTTGTATCTCAATGCTGAAACTTGAGCCAGAGGATTGTTAAAGGAATAGCTTGGCATTATTTGCTTTCTCGGTAAACATTCAATGTCTCAACCATTTAATTTAGCCTAGCACCAGAACTGGAAACAGGGGGAGCAGCTACCCAGCAAACATGCCCCCTTGGAGCTTTTGTGGGGCTACTGTGGACAGACTCACATGGCCCACAGTGGGCCTCAGTACCAGTGTGAAATGTAGGGCACATCTGGGCCCCAAACTGTGGGGCCCAGGTGAGGCCCCAGTAGGGCAGCCCACATCTAGAGTGTGGGCATACTGTGGGTACGCTGCAGGCCTATAATGGGCCCCACTGTGGGCCCCTCTTTGCTTATAGACACGTGGTCTGTGGTTCATTACTGCCACCAACTGGTATGGAGAGTGGACCAGAATGTCGCTCAAAAAAAAAAAAATCCTTTAAACTGTATTCACAAGGGGTCACCACAACAGGCAGCTTCATATATTTGATTTGGCAGATTTTTATACCAGATTCCTTTCCTGCCCCAAAGGATTTGTGTCTCTTTCAGGCTCAAACCAGGGAACTTTTGCATATTGGGCAAATGTGTAAACCACTACACTATGGAACCACTCACTCAAAAAAACAACCAAAAAAACCTCAGATCCTATCAAACAAGTTAGTCTGTTGTATAAAATGGAGTATGGTCTGATAACTTTTATTTCTTGAGTTCTTTTGCAGAATATCAATAAGATCCAGTTTAACTTCCATTTTACTGAGATTTTGAATCAGTTGCCTTCTCTCAGCCTCATATTTCTGACAGTGTAATAAAACATGTTCTCTGGTTTCATCTTCTCCACAGTAGTCACATTTCCCTGTATGGTGTTTCTTTATTATAAATAATGTGCCAGCAAACATGCCTGTGCAGGCCCACAGTGGGTAGGTGTGGGTGAACTGTGGAGCTGTGTGGGCAGGGCAGGTTTTAGGGCCCCTATATGGGTTTCCTATGTGATATGTGTTGCCCACAGAAAACCCTCATGGGGACCCAAAAGGGCAAAACTGCTTTGGGCCCAACATAAGCTAGTCTGCATGGGCCCCACATGGGGTTTCTGTGGGCAAGCTCAAAGCCTATATGCATGGGTTTTCCCTGCCCACACAACCCCACAGTTCACTCACACCTACCCACTGTGGGCCTGCATGGGCATTTTTGTTGGGTAGCCAGTCTCTGTGCAAAAGTAGGTGAACTAATTAACACTTAGTCTCTAACTGCCTGATGATCAGATTCCAGGCTAGGTGTTTCCTCAAGTTACTAGTCTTGGTGCTAAGCTAATAATAATTGTGGGTTGCTGTGCAGCCATGGTATTGTCATGTAGTGCCAACCGTTAGTAGCATACAAAATTCAAGTACTGCTCTAGACACTAGACACTGGGAATGGTCAGATTAATCTTTTCATTGTTTTGAGTTTTCATTATGCCCCACTCTTTGAAATATCTGAAAGTCTGACACTGAACAAAGGACCAGATCTATCATATGGATACACTGTCCTGCTGTTTTCATCATTCAGTTACATTGGCTGCTGCTAGAACTTCAAAGCTGTACAGATTCAAAGAAATATGAGAGATTTAATGCCTGTTTATGAGCGTAACTGGTACTTTCCTATTTTTAAGGCAGAAAAAATTCCACTGCTGCATTTCTGTCTTTTTTTTTTTTAAAGAATTGCTTTGATTGAATTTCTTCCTGTGGAAGAGAGAAGCAGAAAAACATCACTTAAATTTTTTTTTTTTTTATCGGTCGTATATGTGGTTGTGATAGAGAAAAGTTTGCATTATACCATTTAACATCGCAAAGGTACTCTACAGTAATAATGTTTTGATTAATTTAACAGATTTAATCAATCAAAACCAATCATTAAAACACTTGCTGCTATAAAAAATGTTTGAACAGTTGATTTTAATATCTAATTTTGTAAACATATATATATTTTTAGTCAGTTTTAAAAAGTTAAATCACTGTGTAATGAAATGTTCTTTCTTAATGCAAAATAGAAAATTTTTAACAGAAACTGTAACACGACGCTTATTTTCTTTTTTGGATGATGCGACAAAAAAAATGTTTTGTGTTTGCTCTGCAGAACTTCCATTACATTTTGCAATAAATCTGTATATGAAGCCACTCTTGCGTGCTTCGTGGGGGGCTGACCTTGGTCACACTTTTTCAGCTAAGACTTACTGATCAATTATGGGCTTTCCCAGCCTCCTCGCTGCCTGGCATATGGGTGCTTAAAGGCGCCAGAGTGGAGGAGAAAGAGGGGTATCATTTCATGTGGAGATCAGGGCCTATAGGCAGTGAATGGGTGGATTTAGGGGGGACTGTGAATGAGAGAAGGGGGTCCTCGCTTGTACCAAAAAAGAAAGGAATCTCCCACAGATCAGGGGAAGAGCCTTTTTGGGAATATTCATGATGAGGATGAGGAGGCATCATGAATTCATGTGTGTCTCTGTGACTTGTACGGATCATCTTTTTGGTAAACACCGATGTGTACAGAGCCAGGATGTCTTGCTTTCTGTCCATGTTTGCGATGTAGTTTTGTGGATAGTGTTGCCTCTCCACAAAGCAATATGGGTTTTTGTGTACTCTCTGCTGTATTCCTTTTGTATCAGTAGAGGAACAGATGGAGAGTGGTAGAAAGACATAAAGAAGCTAAAACACACAGTCTTTCTTCCTCACAGCTAGCTACTCGCTGAAAAAGGTTTTCTCAAGCTTGCACTCAGACGTGTGCTATTTCAAGCATTTTAGACTTTTTCTTCCCCCCCCACGTTTTTTTTTTTGTCTGAGCTGTGTACTTTCAAGATGTGGGCCTATGCACACAGTCTGTCTGCTGTTTGTAACAGAGCCCACTCAGGATATTTTGTGTAGTAACAGCCCCTGAGACACACTTTTCTCCACCATATGTTATTCTTTTAGGTGTTGCACACATTTTTGCACATCAGTGTGCTGCAGTTTCTTCAAGGTTGTTGGACACCCTTAAGGGCCTTGTCTTGATTAATACTCAGAACACAAGGCCAACCTGATGCTCGCTTACGCCTGGCCTCATTTTACAGATGACACAAAGGCTCCCATGTTTGGTAAAAGGTCTGTGACCCACCAGACGGTCACAAAGCCCTTCTCCTCCCTCCTGTCCCCTAAGCATGGGTTCCCTCGCTGGGCCTTCATGGCGTTCCTGTCCCCCTTTCCTTTATCAGTCCTTCCAGGCCTGAATGGGCTCTGTGGTTGGTCAATAAATTCAGTGATTCAGGGGGTGGACAGTTGCAGCCGTGTTAACGTTTGTTCACAGGCTTGTCGGAGGGATGGGCCCCGCCCCGTGGCCCTTTGTCTCCTGTGGTCTCTCATCAGGTTAGAAGTCAATGGAGGGCCTTGTGCGGAGGTGGCAGGGGCATGGATGGAGCCGCCTCTCACATGGCGTTCACACAGGGGGAGGACCAGTTTGGATCACTGCGACACTTGTTAGAGTGAGGCCACACAACATTGCCTGGTTGCTCTCTCCTCCTCTCCCCGAGGGCCTGCGTGATATTCAGTGCTTTAAACGAACTAATGGTTAGAGGCTGCAGGGTTGCATTGGGGTAAGACGATCTGCACTTGGAGGCCTGCAGTGGCCAAACTGAAAAGGAGCGCACAAGTGTATCTTACAATCTCCATTTACAGATCAGACTGAGAATAAAATGAGGTCAGGCCTTCATTTGCGGTGACACTATTTAAATTTGGACTAGAATAGAATTGATGCACTTCTGTGGCCCCTGAAGGTGCCACAGTGTTGCTGAGTTATGGCCGTTTTCTCAGGCTCAGCTGAGCTAAAGCATGGGAACAGACGCAAACGGGAGAAAAGAGAGACAGAGAGCCATAGATAGAGCAACACACAAACAGTGGAGGGCTTTAGGAGACAGAAAACAGTGGACAGAAAAAGACGCACTGTGACTGAAGAGGGACTTAGAGGCATGACTGAGGCCTAACTGTCATGAGAAGATGAGAGTTGCCATGGCCACCCAGGAGCCACCCAGCAAGTATGTGAGCAGGGGAGGCTCGGGGGCCAGGGGCCTGGGCCCAGGCTGGTGGATCACATGCACTAACCAGGGATTATGTGCATAAGTGATGAGTGCTAAGCCGGCAGGTGAAGAAGGGAGGCCCTGGGACAAGGAGCGAGCCATCCCTCAGGACGGCTCCCTCTGTAAAGAGCAGGGACTTTTTTTTGCCAAGTGAGGCTGATCTGCTGTGTGAAGGGGACTCAGCCAGAGGTCCTCGAGTGCTGAAAGGGCATCCCCCAGGCTGCTTTCACAGCATAAGTGGCCAAAACGCTGGTCTTGTGAGTCATCTTGAGTGGCAAGAATGGGGCATCTTCACATTCATAAATCCCAACACAAACACACTCATGGATATGGACTAAGCTTGGATGAGGATAAGCACCACATGGTGGGGCATCAGCAGGGCTCTTCTTGAGGGACACTTTCAGCTTATTGTTGATATAAAAGAACAAATCACTCTACAAACAAAACAAAACAAGAAAAGATCTGATTTAACCCTTAGCTAAGTTTGCTTTACAGTATATTTATAGACAAGAAGCTCTTTTTTTCTAAGCAGGATCAGCAGGTTCACAGGTTGCTTTACTGCAGAGAATCAGTGCTCATGATATCCATGGCCTTACAGGAATGTGTTTGAACCTTGATGGCACAAAGAAATCACATTCCCAAAGATCCACAGAGAGAAAACAGTTCACCAATCTACCCCCAATACCTTTTCAAGACGATGGTATCCCTGAACATATTAACATGTAAATACACTTAGATACTTTTGACAATGCACTGAAATGCATATAATCTACATGCTAACTAGTGCTTTAAAGAGTTTCCACTGCTGAATGTGGTTTAGGCAACACTTTCATGTCTGGGTTTTAAAAATTAAATGTGAGGCCTCTCTTAGAATTTCTCAAAGCGGTTTTCAATTTGATGAGGGATAAGGCGATGACTGGGTTTCCTTTTCAAAGGGGGAGACCCAGATTTCAATAAGACTTCAGTCTCATTGCCTTTGGCTTCAAGTTGAAGATCTAAATGCTGTTTTTTTTTTTTTAAGAAAAAACTCTATGTTAGGTAACAGATGGCAGGTTGTTTTGCTGAAATACCAGTTGCTATGGTCCCCCTTTTCCTCAGCAGCTTCACTTGCCATAGTTAAGCATCCCATCAGAAGCTGGTGTACTGACTTGGAATAAGCTGACTTGAAACTGCTCAGGTTGTTGTTGACAAACATGAGCCTAGATGAGTCTGCTAATCTCTCGCCCCTTTATCCGCTCTTTATTGCCGTATAAACAGGGCTGAATACACCAAAAAAACTAAACCTCTGTTTTCAGCTTTCTCTTATCTCACGCAGGGTTTAATCTAATGCCCTCTACCCCTTTTACATCTCTGCCTCTGCTAAATTCAACCATATTTTTGATTCAGCACATCACCATGACAACCAGTTATTTCCCATCCTTGAGCAGCCCCCCCCCAAGCTCCTCTTCTCCATTGATACTGCTACCTCCCCCTACCCCTTCTTTTTTTTTGTCCAAATAAAACAAAGCGAGGAGTGAATGCTCTCTGAGGTAGGTAAATGTATTCAGTGACATCAGCCAGGACTAGTCAATTCTGCTGGATTCCTGTACCACTTGTTTCCAGCCTTGTCTGGGGGCTGGACACTCTGTTGGGCCCATTGTCCCACGTGTATTCCACACAGGCCCGCAATTAATGGAGGCCTTGTCTAAGGCTTCTGGAGCAGAAACTGCTGTTGGGGAGGGGGACAATAGGCGGGCTGGGAGTCGCAAAGGGAGGGAGGTCCTCCTCCTCCTTCTTTAAGGGGGAATTCAAAGGCCGAAAGAGGGACGGAGAGTGAGCCGAGCGCTGGATGAGATGTTTAAGTGATCCCGTCTGTCTGTACCCTCCCCTCCTGGCTTGAGATGTTTTCATGCCAGCAGTTGAAAGGGAATCTTTGCAGTATTTGATGATGAGGATGGTCATTTCACTGCCCACATGGAGGTGGTGGCTGGGTGGAGGAGGAAGCAGGGTCGCAATCTTCAGGTGGAGATGGAGAGGAGTGTGACTGCTGCCCACTTCCTATTATTTGTAGAAACTAACCACTGCAAACAAAGACATTTTATCCATGTGACATTTGGTCACTTTTACTATTGTTATTTTTCTGCTTTCCATGAGCTGAGGAAAGAATCTGTCATAGTCCTGAAACCCCCAGGGGTAAAGCTGAATCTTTATCTACCGCAGAACAGCTTTATACTAAAGGCATGGAAGCAGAGTCTTTTTGAAATATTAGCTCTTATGTGCGTATATGTTTTGTGCTGATCACTGTACAAAAAGTCTCTTGACAGGGGACTCTGAACAGCTTCAGATGCCAGAGCTATATCTAGCTAGAAAGGTTAAACTGCTGGACTTAAAGAATAGTTGAAATTATGCTGTAAATGAAACAAGGTTTTAAGGATTTCTGCTTTTCCGGCTACTTTAGGAAACATGGGGAAAAGAAAAACTCAAGTCTTTGTTGGTGCAGGTAAAGATAACTATCTCCATGCTGGTGTCATAGGATGTAATCAGCTACCTCCTTTATTCAAAAAGGAGGCAAATCCTACTGATGGTATAAGTCGAGGGCTATTGGTCCTTATCAGTATTTCTTTATATTGTGAAGATCAGAAGCATTCTTCTTGTATGATGTGCATTATGTTTTTTTACCTTCTCTGCTTTCCAAAAAGATCTCATTACGTTTGAATATATTTTGATGTTAGACACTGAATACCAAACTCCCTCTTGATAAACACCTGACTGTGTAAAAAGCTCAGATAATGACAGAAATAGGTCCGAGCATTAATTGTTCTGAAAAAGTCAGACATGCTGTGTGTTTTCAGATGTAGCAAAATGTGGTCAAAGTAAATCAGAACCAAGAATAATTCATGCATTTCAGGCCCTGTTTTCTTTTCAGCTTGTTGCTATTTATCATGTGTTGGACCCTGATAGCTTGGAACCTCCCACTCCAGAGTTCCCACACTGATACAGATCAGGATTGTGCCGTAAACCTAATTTCTACATTGCCATCTGCACAATTAGAGCCTGTTTATGTCGCCACAGCAGAAATGGTAGGTTTGTAATTTAGTGTTGCACCAACCGTCTCATCTGCTGCATGCAAAACCTCTTTGCAATTTAGCAGCTTTGAAAGCATTCAGTTACAAGATTAACTGAGCATTTGATGTAAGCAGCCGCTGAATCTGATGCTGTGTGTGTGTGTGTGTGTGTGTGTGTGTATGTGTGTGTGTGTGAGAGAGAGCTCAAAAGGTTTTGTGTTTCAGAGCATCTGAGCTGCATATCGTGTGAAATTTTGTGGAGCAAAAATACCCAACGTCAATGTTTACTTGTGAATAATATTTCTATTAGGACAGATGCAACAGCACCCCACTGACAGCTTGACTTTGGCTTTCAGACCCTCAATGACATGCATGCAGTAAAACACTGTCTTTATTTATTATTGACAATGAGAGAAGGTTATAATTGGGTATAAAAATTTTAGCTGCAGGTTTGACGATTTCATTTGGCTTCATTTGATACCGACTCAGGTCAGGAAGCCAGTGGTGCTTGAAGTTTGTCTTGCTCACACAGAGAGGAAGCCTTGGATGCAAACAGTGACCTGCTTCTGGGGTCATTTCACCTCTGAGGATTTAGGAGCTTTACGGAGACTGCTTGAAGTCTATCTGGAAGGATCGAGCCACCGCATGATAAAAACCTGCACCAGACAGAGATGTCTCTCAACAAATATATTGATTAAACATGTTACAGACAGCATGTGCACTGATAGCTGAAGACGAGTGGTTTATCACAGAGGTATTGAGCCTGATTGTTGGTAAACAATTGCCAATTCAGGACAACATGCAGATACAGAAACCAGAAAATTACAGAAGCTATTGTGATATTTAAATGCCACAAAAAATTATGCAAAATAAAAATATCATAATCAGTCTCTCATGAATGTTTAATTAAGCCAGTGAAAGGAAAGCCTTTATGTTTCTTCCAAATCCTTCAGTAGACGGAGTAGAGCAGCCATTAAAATAGTAGTATACATACATAATTCTACTTAAGCCCCCCAAAAAAGTTATTTTTAAAAGCCACGCAGTCAGACAGACAGGTAAAAATATCAATTCAGGTGTTGGTTTGTCATAGAACACAAAGTATTTTATCGTTCTTCATCTTCAGATGGGTTTTAAATTGCTCTTGAGCTTTAATGTCTGCTCCGAATTCTCTGATAATAGACAGGAGATGTCAGAGGTCAAGGCAGTGAGAGGACAGCTGAGTGCTTCAGAGATTTTCTTCACTGGACATCAGGCCTGGAGTGTGTCAGATATTAAACTCTTTACCTCAAATTCAGAAGCACTCAGTGACCCCCCGTGAGTGTGAACGTGAGAGCGAGATATTCCTCTTAATATATACGATATATAATATACAAGATATTTCCTCGTAATCGTAATGTTTTCTTTATTCAAAGGATTATTATTATTTTTTTTTATATAGTTTAATGCACAGATATGTGCCATGTGAAGAGAATAATTAACCACTCAAAAAAAGTTAAGACAATTTATCCAGTACTCAAATTAATCTTAACATTATTAGATTAGTCTAAAGGAAAAACACTGAATTAATTCGAGGAGAAACCAAATTAAGACAATCAAACTGAAATTTAATGACTCATTTTCAGCTGTTGGTTTTTATCCAGTATAGGAGAGACCCGAACAAAGCGAAAAAGCTGCTTTAACTTTTATTAGGCCTGCGCTTTAATTTATGTTTTAAACTCTCTTTTAAAAACAGATAAAACGGTGTGCTGTTTGAGGCGTTATTCACGCATGAGCACATTAGTCGCGTCTTTAATGGAGCAGGATGCCTCATTTGCAGGAGGAGAACTGGTTTTCATACATTTCTCTTCTTACTGACTCGTCTTTGTAAAATACTCTTTCAGCATCCTGACAGGTAGCCAATGGGAGCATCCTGTCGCACGAGCCCGCCACCTCCCTGGCGCCGTGTCCCGCGCGCTCATTGGACAGACGGCTGAAACCCAGGGAACTCGCACACGAGCCGCTCGCGTGCAGGCTGGAGCTGTATAAAAGAAACCCGAGGAGCCCGTAACAGGAGCGGACTGGATGCCAGCTTGGCGAGCGGACAAGTCGCTTCTGAGTGGTGTTGTCATCGGCGAGCATCTCCGAGGTCTGCCGGGAGAAGGCGGGACTCACTGAACTGGACTTCTCTTTTTACTGCTGGGTATTCATAAACTGTTTCTACTGGGTTCCTGTTATTAATATCCGTTGAACTGAAGATGCCAGCGGGTACTTTAGAAAGAGTATCTCCGTCCGCTGTGGCTGCTACTCCTGCAAGTGGCGACTCCACGCCCGAGAAACCCCGGGCGGTGACAGAGAGCAGAAAGGTAGGCTGAGCTCTTTAAAATGGCATTTAATTGTTTTTTTTTGTATCTTAGAAAACATTCTCAGCTGCGTTTTCTGTCCTTTTTTCAAGTCCTCCAAACCAATTATGGAAAAGCGAAGACGTGCGCGCATCAATGAGAGCCTGGGCCAGCTGAAGACCCTCATCCTGGACGCACTCAAGAAAGACGTAAGAAGACGCACAGACTAATTATCCCAATAGATTTAACAATTAGGAATTAAATGAGCAAATTAAAAACCCAAATTGTAATTTTTTCCCCTCTATTTAGAGCTCCAGACACTCCAAACTGGAGAAGGCTGACATCCTTGAGATGACTGTGAAGCACCTCAGGAACCTGCAACGACTTCAGATGACTGGTATGTGACTGCCATTTCTGGATGTTTACTGGAGTGCATTAAGTCTAGGAAGTGTAACTTTAGATGGTACACATGGTCCATCTTTCTCATAGATTTATTGCCTACCCGCATGTATGTTTGCTCTGTAGTATTCACTTCACATGCTCAAACTGAATATCTATCTATCTATCTTTATTTATGCATTTTTCTTTTCTTTTCCAGCTGCTGCAAACACAGACCCGTTCGTCCTGGGTAAATACAGAGCCGGGTTCAGCGAATGTGTAGGAGAGGTCACCCGTTTCCTGTCCACATGTGAAGGGGTGAACACAGAGGTGAGGACTCGCCTCCTCAGCCACCTGGCAGCCTGTGTGACCCAAATCAATGCTCTGAACTTCTATGGACCTCACCTCGGTGCAGTGGGACTCGGACAGACCGGCACACAGATTCCAGTTGCTTCAGCCCCACAGATGCCTTGCAAAAGCGGCTCGCCGATGCATGCTCCCCCAGAATCGATGAAACTCTACAGCGGCTTCCAGGTGGTGCCCACGCCCGATGGACAGTTTGCTTTTCTTGTGCCCAGTGCAGCCCTCGGACCTCTGACTGCACAAAACAGCCACCACGTGTCACCTGTTGCACCGGCTGTCACCTCAGACTCCGTGTGGAGGCCGTGGTAGGAAGGAGTAGATTGTGAGGAGAAAAGGACTATCACAGTAAATCATATTTTTGTACATTTTGTAAATTTTTTTTTTTTTTTTTTTT
>VUQS01012127.1:22934-33562 GCA_015108495.1 Heterochromis multidens
TTTACACAGAGGAAACTTTAGACACAGTTGTGTTTTTTTTACATGGACATTATAAGAGATATTCTGGGCCTCTTTGCTTGCTGTGGGTTTTCTGTTTTATATACTGCACAGTTCATTTGCCTCTGGGCTGAGAATCTCCTGAAAAGCACTGTATTTTCTGAAATAAATAAAATGTTTTTATGATGTTTACAGCAATACTTGCAACATTGGTGACTTTTTCTTTTCTTCAAAAAAAGTTACTTTTACATTGCCCATCACACTTGTATGTACTATGATAGCAGTAATACTGCAGTCCCCTAATTTAGAGGCAGGTTAACTGCTCTAACTGTTAACTGCTATGGGTTATAGCTGTACATCATATCTGATAAGATGTGGAACCTGAGAATCTTAAAGGCGTGCTGCCAGCGCAGAGAGCAGGGTGTGTTGGGTTCTGCAGACACATGCAGCCCTCCCCGTGCTGCTGCCAGATGGAAAAATCATGTTGCAATAAACTGGGTATGACTTTAAATCTACTGAAGACGCTAAATGATGACTAGTCATGATAAGATCCTGGTTTTACTCAAGGATTAAATGCACGTTGTTACACTTTTGGGCATTACTTTAACACTAGAGTAAAGATAATTAGTACCTGTATTGTTATTTAAACTTTTTGACAAAGCAGGCTGGGAATGTGTCTAAAACAATTTGATGATGTAAGCGTGATGATGTAAAACAGCCTATGAGCAGCAGCCCTGCAGAGATGCTCCAACCGCTGTGGAGGACAGTTGAAGGCCTGACGGTCCCAGCGTGTGTCCTGAGCGTGGTGCTCACACAGCGGGCCACAAGCAGAGCGTGACCAGAGGTCACAGGTGCCCCTCATTCACACTCCCAACACAACACAGCTCCATCAGCATGTTGCCCTAAATCTGGCAACCCATCAACAGACCTGGGAGCCTGTCACCAAAAGATGGGGCCTCTCTTTGACAGCATCACACAGTGGCACCTCTGAAGGCAAACACTCACACAATCCATGATCTTTTGGCTGCTTCTGATCTGAAATCCGTGGAATTTAAAGGGATTAGATCATAACAGAGACACATGTAGAGTAGCTGCATGACTGGTGCGCAATCGTCTGCACGCATGTGTCCATCTTGAATTTAAATCTGAATTTTTGCTACAAATATGAATCAAATGACATGTCTATCACCCTGACAAATAATAAAACTCCACACTTTGTGCAAATGACTCAGTCAGTTAAGTTCACATCTCTGTTTTGGCAGAGCTGAGAGAAGATCAGCAGTAAGGAGGACTAAAAGACAAAAATAGAGCTCCCCCTCCTATCAGAGCATCCTTTGAGAAGACTCTCGGAAAGACAAAAACAAAGACGGGCCCCTCAGTGGCTCCTCTCTTTGTGACCCTCTCCATCTTCATAAAGGGCCTTTCCCTTGTTTATCCAGGAAGAGGTTTTATGGCTGGGAGAGGGGGAGGACCATGCTGTCACTTTCACCATGCTAAAGAAGGCTTATTGTTGGCTGCTCCCAAAGGTCCTGGTTTTAAAGGCTTTCTGACAACTCTTCAGGCAAAGCTGCACCATTCAGATAAGAAGAGCTCTGAGGTGCTGACAGGTTATCGCTGTATATATGAGACAGACCTTGTGGAGTGGCTTTGGACAGAGCAGCTCCAATAGATCATGACTCCTGCTGGTGTCTGTCCCTTTGTCTCATGTCTTGTCTTATTGTTTCTTATCCCCCCCCCGAATCAAAACCCCACGTTGATGCAGTTTCTCCAAAATGCCGTAAAGCACAGACTGGTAAACATGAAGACGGGTAGGACCTGCCCCTATTGCTGTGCTCCATGATTGATGGCCTCCCCTCAAAATAAGAGTGGCAACAGTGACAGGTTCCCTGCTTGTAGAAACCATCTCCCTCTGACACACACCGGAAACTTCCAGCGCCTCCACCTCTGTGGGTGAATCGCTTTACTATTGTTCTTAAGGTTGTTATGGTGTTGATGGGGGTCGAAGTAGTCACCAGTGGTTCACATCAAGGCTAATGAATAGATTATGCACTCAATATCAATGGTGAATGAACAATACTCTTTGTCACTTCACTCCAATTCATCACTTTTTGATTTAGCTGGTTGTTTTGGAAAATCTCAACAACCCAGGGGGGGGGAATTTAGGACGAGCGTGACACGATAACACTGGAAGGGGAAAATTGATTACTTTGAACCCACGCAAAGTGATGATGCAGTGCTAAAACAGAATAACTGTGATACTGACTCACAAGTTATCACATCTTCAAATGGGATGTTGTGCTTAATGTCTGAAGGAGTGGAGAGGTCTTGCTTTCTCTGTCGCTCTTTAAGCCCATAAAGGATTATGAAGAGGATCATTAGGCTGCACGTTCACTGGAGGTGTCCCTTTAAAGTCAAACATCAGATACTGTAGATGCTACACAACTACAGCCTTAAGTTTGAAAGAAATTTAATAAACAAAACAAAACAAAACACAAACCTGACAGAATAGGATTATGATATCCCACCATGACTCATATGTTTTGTAATTTTGTCCATCTTTCTAAGGTAACGAAAGCTTTGCATTTACTAAGACTTACTTGCAGTTTACCCCCAAATGTTCTGCTTTAAAATTCTTTAAAGCAGAACATTTGAGCAGAAACACCAAAACAAACAAGGTACAAAACTGAAAAACAAGGAATTTATAGTGAATGGTTATACTTTTAGATTTAGCATATAATGAGCTCTGCTGTTTGTGGAAACTCTCAGCAATCCAAGAACCAACTGAGCACATGAGCAATACATTTTAGAGAGCACAGCCAGCACCAAAAATTAAGCTCATAAAGAGGAGGATGTGGTGACGGAACAGTGTAAAAAAACAATTGTGGAGGGTGTCATATACAATTGATGCAAAACTTCTACTTTTTCGAGTATTAGTTAGCAAGTGCATGCTTATTCCATCTGCCATCCTCTTTCAAGAAACACTGTCAATCTAACTGAGGATGTGGTCCCTGCTAGTGAAGGGTCCTTAGTGGTTAGGTAAGTACATTTTATTCTTTTCTTTGTTGTTTGGTAGTCATGTCTAATAATGCCCTCTTTGAAAGGGTTGAAATCCAGTTACTAATTACTTTGTATTAAGTAATTTATTTATAGATGGTTAAAAATGACAACTTCATGACATTTTGTTAATGACAGCTTAACAATTTTAGGATTTGCCAGGTTGTGTAAATCTAGTTCAGCTTGCACCAAAAGCATTGGGCTGCAGTCTATGAAATCTACATTATATTTACAAGTGAAAATGAAAGCTTTCTTTTAAAAAAAAAATCAAAACCTGGAAACATGACTTGTCTGCATTGCATTCTTAAAATAACTCAGTGTTTTGCTTGGCAGTGTTTTATTAAACCCAAATTTATGAAACACATTTCTGTGCTGCTGGAAGTTGGAGCATAGAAGGTATTCTACTATGCTTTGCAGTGTCTGACTAAAACTATAGAATGAAGGGCTGCATGCATGCATAATAAAACCTCTCCATCTGGACACAAAACAAGGATAGCTTTTTGAGAGCGGGGGTGCAGAGGGCCATAGTTCCCGATTCATCCTCCATAAATGTAATGTGATGATAAGGAGCTTATAGCCTCTTGTTATCCTCCAATAGGGACTGACAAAACAAAGGGCAGTGTACCAGTATGCTAAAAGATTTCCATTCTGGTGACATCTCCCCGTCCACTTAACACCCACATCAGGTCAGCTGTTCTTAATTTGGTCAGCACCACCAATTAAGCTTCCATCCAGGGGTCTGGATGCACTGAGGGGTAAATATTGACCCTTGTTTGTAAGCAAGGTTCACAGTTTGAGTGTGCAAAATGGCCTATTTGTGTTCGCGAGATGTTTAGGTCATCGTATCACCGAAGCTGTGCGTCACCCTTCTCATAGGCTGTGCAAGAGAGAGGACCTAATAGACACCTGCCCACATAATAGCAACTGGTGTTGGTTATCATTTCACGACTGGCTGAACTCATTTAAATGAGGCTGAGAGGCAAAATCAGTAACAGTGATATTTGATGTAAAGTAAAAGTTGCTGTAATTTTTTTCACCTGAACATTGAGACGTGTTCCCTATTGGTTATAAAATTCTATACAGCAACTCAGTGTTAAATTTGTTAACATGTTCACATCAAAAAATGAAATCCCACATTCTCGCCACAGGCACTGAGCCTCAGATGACCTCTGGTCTTTGTCCTGAGGACCCTGCCCTGCCCTCGCCACCTCCCTTCTCACTGACCAGTCTAAACTCTGTGGGAAACCCCCCTCCCCAGTGCTTTGTGTTGTTTTGGACATTGTGTGCCTCACCGGATAATGTCTCCTCCCCTCTGTTTCTCTTCTCTTCGATCTGAAGAGCTGCTGTGTGGAGTGTGGTGTCCGGTCCTAAATGCCCACTAAGCTGGACACAGAGTTGAGATGTGACCATGGGGGTGAAAAGTAACTTTTCATCCTGCCTCACTGGGCAGCACTCAGACACTGCTGCTGTAACTCTGCTGAGCAATGAGAGCAATTATCAGTGATGGATGCTGACAGGTGATTTAGTACTGATAACTCCATTAACTTCTTCATTTCTTGTGGCAATGCCAAAACTTCCCAGAACACCAAATAATAATTTTCAGGAGCTGTGAAATCCTGGAAGGGGCTTTTTAAAAAAAATTTTAACTAAAGATTTTCTTTTATAGTACCTTAATAATGGGTCATGTGATCACTTGTATGATAAAACTGAGGAGCTCTATAATCTCAATGCAGTTCTCCACATCTCTACAGAGCTTCAGAGTATCAGCTCATTGTTTTGGTTTCTACAAATTGCAGTTCATTCATTCTGCTCTCATTTTTGAGGCTGATGTATTCAGCCTCATAAAATATTAGCTGCTAAACTCCAAACTACTAGTGTCTACCTGCTGATTAGAAACATTTTGCTTAGGTCACATCAATACTATGAGAAGCTTTATTTGCATCCGTTAGGCTTTGCTTGATTTACTTCACAATATAATTACTGCATAGCTCTAATTAACCCTAATTCCACAGGAATTGAACATCCTATTAGTTTCTTTTCTGTCCATATAAATGCCAGCACGCTCACTGAATAGAGATATGCATTTAACGACTTCCATATCTCTTTCTGCTCATTAGCTGTACTTTCAACATTAAATGTCCTGTTTTCAGACTTTCAGTCAAGTGAGGATTACCTCCAGCTTAAGGACATCCCTCCAAACTCTGGAAATAAGTACGCCACCACTTGAATTGGGATGTCAGTCACCTCGAAACGAGGACCCAATTGACCCCCTGGCATTTGACCCTTATTAACCATGGGTGAGAGTGCTGTATTCAAGGTGTAGCCATCTGTGTGCCTTGTTGTGTGGGGTTCTCCTCCTCCCTCACTCTTTATTATCCCTCTCAGTGTTCAGGAGCAGTGGGGTGATCAGAGGATGGCTGCTTGATATTGAGATACTTCTGAAGCACTGTGATGAATAGTTCAGCCACTCCACAGTCTAAATCAGAAATATACATGTGCCAAAAGCAGTGGCAAGTTTGGGGTCACTTTAAATGTTCTTGTTTTTAAATGAAAAATTTTTGTAAAAAAAATAATATTAAAATAACATTAAAGAAATGCTGTAAATTAAAATGAATAATTACTGGAATCATTCACGAGAAATCATTAATGATTTTTAATGGTGTATGTACATAGACATACAGATGCTTATTTTCAGTAATATTCACCTTGTGTGATCTAGTGGTATATTGTGTAACCTAAAGCAAGTTTATCAAGTTCATCTGCTGTTTGATCTTTGACTAATTGAAGGTTTGGACAGTCTGTGTTTGTGGGTTTGATGACCGTCTGTTCTAAGAAATGAAGTCTGTTCCATGTGGGAAATTGCCAAAAATATGATAATTTTATCCAACAGTGTATTATTTTGTCAATTTTCCTGCATTTCTTTGAACAATTCGACCACATAGAAATTCTGTAAGTGATCATTTACAACATTTCTAATCATTTTCTGTCATTTTGAATAAAAACAAATGTGCTTTTCTTTCAAAAGCAAGAGCATTTCCACAAGATTTTTGAATGATAGTGTAAATATATTCATGAAATAAAAGAAACTGTACTTGCAGTGCACGTGCACTCACATCCTTCTGCTGATTTTTACTTCTACAGCACTCCAGGAAAATACTGCACTAGTTACTGCTGGTTGCTATGACTGATGATTTTAAGTACACAAGCCACAGTTAACTTATCACATATAACACTGCCATGGATTAACCCTTGAAGTGGTATATGTGTATATATTTTGGTATATAATATATTATATATAATATTTATATAGATATTTTACTTCTTAGCTATACACATGGTGCACTGTTGTCTCACAGCAAGAAAGTCCTGGGTTCGAATCCACCATCTGGCCTTTCTGTGTGGAGATGGCATGTTCTCCTTGTGGATTCTCTCTGGGTACTCTGGCTTCCTCCCAAAGACATGCAGTTAGTGGGGTTAGGTTAATTGGTGATTCTAAATTGCCCATAGGAGTGTGTGTCTCTTTGTGTTAGAGTTGCGACAGACTGGCGACCTGTCCAGGGTGTATCCTGCCTCTCGCCCTATGGCAGTTAGGATAACATCCACCATCCACCCCCTGCCCCTGAATTGGATAAGTTGAAGAAAATGGATAGATGGGTAATATTGCTACTTTCAGCTGTTCCCTTATTCACAAGGGGGCAGATTTTTTTTTACACCAGATGCTCTTCCTGATGCAGGAATGACAGTGGATATTCTGCTCAAGGTTGAACTGTTCTACATTTAGCTTCTATGCAGCTTTTAACGGTTAAAATGGCAATGTTTACTTGTAATGGAGTACTTTTACATTTGGAATTATTGCTTTTACTTGAAAAAAGGCTCCAAATACATATTTCTACTTCTTCTACCACTGATTTACAGACCAGTAGTTTATCCTGCCTTGAAAATTCAATCCAGTAATTTGAAGAAGCAAATATAAAATTTATTCAATTTTTTTCACAGGAATCTAACCTCAAACCTGTTGAAAACAAAAATATGCATTAACATATTCATAACTACTCTGCACTGTGTCAGTGATGTTTGTTCTGTCTCAGGGGAATGTGGCAGTGACAGTTTACACAGAAGAGAACCACTGACATCAACCAGAATTTAAATCACAGTAAAAGCACGTGTTAGCAGATGACTGACAGATTACTCATTGTTTCTTTGAGCAGTGACAGGATCTTCAAAAAATGAGTTGAACTTTGAACTTTAAAGAAAAGGTTCATTCACCTTTCTTATCATTCAGCTGCGCTTATGTATACTAGTTATCAGCTGGTGAGTTAGAGGTTTGTTTACAGTATTGACTCTGGCAGTCACAGAACGTGACTCTTAATGTGGAGAAATTTGCACACAGAAAAAGTCTAAAAACTACTGAATGGGGCGCTCGATCTCTGTCTCATTGCTACATTGTGAGAGTTTGTACTCATTTTTCACAATATGCTCCTTAATATTGCCGTTCTCCTCCTGAAACTGTACCTTCACTGTGAGTGGAGAACATTTATCTACTTTACAGTTTATGATCATGATGCCATTTGATGTCTTTAGGCTACAGGTGCTGAGATCAGGCATCTCATCTTTAGACAAATGACACACCAGCTGATCCTTGTTGATAGATGTGACAGCCCGTTTTCTCAAAAAGTCTGGGCTCTCACATACCACCCTGTCCAGCATCTCCATGTTTTTGCTGTTGTCCAGCACCCAGTCGTGCAGGTACCACATGTGACAGTCACATTTCCAAGGGTTTCCATGCAGCCTCACAGTGTACTGCATGATAAAATGGTCGAAAAGGTCCTCTGGGAGACTCTCCAGCTGGTTGTCAGACAGGTAGAGCTGCTGAATGAATTCCTGGCTCTTGAACAGTTTGGCATCCAAAGTGCTGAGATTGTTCTTATGGAGGTAGATTGCCCTCATATCAAACAGATCATTAAAGATCGTTTCAGGCAGTAAAGTGATCTGGTTTTCAGACAGGTCCAAGTTCTCCAGGGCTGTAACGTTTCTAAAAATGTCTTCAGTAAGGTTGGAGAGCTGGTTAGAGGACAAAATGAGGTTGGTAAGTGAGGTCAGACTACTTAGAGAGGACAGCTCAGTCAGTCTGTTGCCTTTTAGGTTCAGCTCCGACAAATTTGAGCCCTCAAATCCAAACACTTTATCACTAAAGGTTGTAAGAAGGTTTCCACGGAGGTTCAGCACCTGCAGTTTGGTTAACACAGAGAAGATGTCATCATCAAGTTGTGTTAGCTTGTTCCCTTCCAAGTGAAGCTCTATCAGCTGAGAAACACTGAGAAATGTGTCAGATGTAAAATTGCTAATGAGGTTGTTGTTCATTTTCAGGGTCTCCAGCCTTTCCAGACCACAAAAAGTCTCTCTTTTTACTTCCTCAAGGTTATTTTGGGATAAGTCCAAGACACGCAACTTGTGAAGGTTCAGGAAAAGAAATACAGGTAGATCTGATATGATGTTGCCCTTCATTTGCAGAGTTTCTAGCTGTTTCAAGGAATCAAACATACCAGGAAGCACTGTCTGGAACCTGTTGAAATTGAGCAGCAGTTTAGTCAAATTTCCTTGCTTTGAAAAAGTTCCTAGAAATAAATTATCCAGCAAGGGGTTCCCACTGATCTCCAGTTCCTGCAGCTCAGTCAGATGCTCGAATGCCCGAGAGTGAATACTTTGCAGTGGGTTATTCAGGAAAATAAGCTTGGTGAGTTGGGGGCTCCCCTCCAAAGTAAGAGAGAACAGGTATTGCATAGCTGATGTCATTACAATAAAGTCCTTGACCTGCCTGGAAATATTCGCGGGTAAAGACGTCATTTTTTCATCAGCACACAGCACTTGGACAGGAGTGAAACACTGGCATCTGTATGGACAAGACATTGGAGACTCTGCATTGCCTTTGTGGCAGAGAAGCAGCAGGAGCAGGGTCAGACCCAAATCTTTGTCCATTTTCTACTGAAAAAACAAAAAACAGAGAGGAAACTCAAAAAAAGCTCAGACTCATGCAGTACAAACAAATACCTCTGTGTTACAGCGATCCAGGAGCACTGCAACAAGTTTCTCTGTGGACTTGGAAGTCAACTGACAAAAAGTGCAAACAACAACAAGCGTGGATTAGGCAAGAAAAACCTTTGCTCAGTGGCCAACTCTGGCCACATAAAAAAAAGTTTTCATGCAATTCAGCAAACCAGCACGCAACAGCAAATATTTATTCTGTTGTAAGAAAAGAAACTTAAAGCGAACAAATAAATCTGAGAGAAGGTGTACTGTCATGGGAAAAGAAGATCATTAATGTGTTAAAAAATGTAAGAATAAGAACTCTTTGGATTGTAATGATATTGATATGACAGTGGTTAAAAAGGTCAAAAAACAATATGTGGTTGGGTTATTTATATCATGATATATTAATAAAAAACTGGAACATTATGGCATCGGGGGTAGTTTTAAATTGTGCTGGGAGTTATTTAAGAAACAGGCAACAGTTTGTGAAGTTAAATGATTGTTACGCCTTATGTATGGATATTACTTCTGGTGTCCCCCAGGGGTCAGTGTTGGGCCCTAAATGGTTTCATTTATACAGGACATCAATGGCATTTGTAACGTGTCCAAAGTGTTAAAACTGGTACTGATTGCTGATAATAGGAATATTTTCTGCTCTGGTGACGATTTGCAGCATTTATTGGATGAGATGACTACTGAAATAATTAAATTGAAAATTTGGTTCGATAAAAAACAAATGATCAGTAAATTTGAATAAAGCTAAAATAATGTTATTTGGAAACAGCAGATTAAACACACGTAAAGATTCAAATAAATGGGGTTGATATTGAAAGAGTAAATGAAAACAGATTTCTTGGGGTAATAATAAATGAGGAACTTAATTGGAAAGCACACGTTAAATATATTCATTCCAAACTTCACTCGATATTATCCATATTAAACCTATTGTGCAGAGGTCTGTGGCAGTAACTATAAAAGTACATTACATTCACTTCTTCTTCTTCTTCTTAAAAAAAAAAAAGCAGTTTGCATCATTCACAATGCAGGCTATAGGGTTCATACAAATTCACTATTCTTACAACTTGAAATGCTGATATTTGCAGATCTAGTGAAATTCCAAACAGCACAAATTTAGTTCAGAGCAAAAAATAATCAACTATAAGGAACTATTCAAAGCATGTTTTTTTTTTTGAGAGAAGGAAGTTGTATTTAAGGTGTTTTTGCAACTTCAAAACTGTGAATGTGCGTACTACAAGCAAAAGGGGGTTCATTTGGTTTCATTATTTGCAAAAGACCGTTACATCCACAAGGTGTCATCTCGCTCCTCCCGACTTCAGCAGGAGGTGATGGCATTCCAGGATCCTCCCTCTCCTCCAGGTCATTGCTTAAAAATGCACAGGTGATTAGACCCCTTATTTGGGAGCAGGTCGACAACACAAAGCCACCAGGAACGACATCAAGCAAACTTTCTCAGTCATTGTATCTTTTTGCATTTTTGTAAAAAAAAAAAAAAAAAAATTTGCCATTTTTTTTTTTTTTTTTTTATAATT
>VUQS01012129.1:3484-14015 GCA_015108495.1 Heterochromis multidens
TTTTTTTGTGGTCTGGTTTTTTTTTTTTTTTTTTTTTTTAATAGTGTTTTTTTTCCTGTTAAAAATTAAAAAGAAAAATATAACTATAAACAAGCCTTACAAGTGGTCTGCGGGTGACATCTGGGTGCTCCTGGTAGAAGTTCTTTTGAAACTTGGGAAGCTCGTCGAGGTTCCAGTGCTTCTTTCGCAGCCTCTCACCAGGGTTGCCGAACTTTCCTGGAGGAGGTCCGCCCCTGTTACCTCCTCCACCGCCACCAAAACGAGGAGGCCCACCGCCGTATCTTTTTGTAAAAGAGATGCCACTTATTAAAAAGGTACCCTTTTTTTCTTTTTTTAAAAAAAAAACAAAAAACAAACAAACAAAAAAAAACATAAAACAATTAACTGCTCAACCATGCTTATAGAAATATTCCTAATGATGCAAAAATTAAAAACTGCCATTCTTTAAATAAATGCAGCGGTAGGTATCTGGACTTTTGCAGCTTGACTTAAACTATGAATTAAGTGTCAGAGTACCATTTGGAAACAGTCCTGAATTTTAAAAATATTTATAAATGCATCTGATACACAAAACACAATATTCCAAAGAAATCTATTTCATCTGTCTTTCATGTATCCATTTCCTGGCAGAAAACGATAATTGTGCCTACCTAGTTTCAATATTTACTTTACAAAACGTGAGCATCTATGGCATTTTGGAAAACAAGACTGATGTGCTAGAGGATAAAGCTTTTTATTTTGGTCATTATTTAATTTTTTTGAAAACAAAAGTGGCCACAGAAAATACCCATGAAATTAAACTAATGACAGCAAAGAAATGAATTAAATGGAAATAACACAAGGTAAGGACCAAAAAGTTTAGGTTGAATCTCTGCCATTTTTAAAAATTTTTTTAGGAGGTTTCACCCACAGCCAAAGGAAAATAACTAGTACTATGATATACAAGTGATTTTTTAAAGCTCATTTTGGTATGTAGGATGTCATTTAAACAATTATAATACACTTTTTTTTGGTTTTATCATATAGTCTGACATTGTAGGAAAATACACAGATTTTTGCCCAAGGAGGTAACACACTCGATGCTTAGGGAAAACAAACAAGAGTTTTCAGACGCCATTTAGCCAATGATTTGCACCTCTATTTAAGCAAAATTCGATGTAGATCTTTTTTGATTGTAAGTAACTGATAAGGCTGTGGGGACGGAACTTTTTCAGCTTTTGAAGTGGGGCACAGCAGAAAATGTTTGAGAACCACTCCCTTAACTGTACATGGACTAATCTTTCAGACAGGCATGGTCAAACACCACAACTGAGCCAGGAAAAAAGCTATAGCTGCTATGTAAAATGTATAGGTGTAACAGGTTAATAATTACATATGTAATTTACTCTATTTTTTTTTAACATTAGACAAAGTCTGAACTCACATGAAAAGAGATAAGACAATTTTTTAAATATAAAAAATATGTACAACTCTAAAAAGAGTAAACTTCCTGGTGTGTAGCTCACCAAGAAAATAAAAAAAAAAAAAATTTGAAAATAAGGTGGGGCAAAGTGTGAATGTGTAGCATGAATTTTTAGGAACCCTTTTTATTTTTTATTGTGAAGTACGTTTTAAGTAGTGTTTTAAATGTGTTATATAAATAAACTTACAATTAAAAAATTGATATGGTATAACTATCATTGTTTATGAAACAATTGATTTTATGTCCTGTTTATTTTTTACTTATGAGTTATTTTTTCTTTTTAGTCTTTGTTTTTGGTTAAACCTGGAACTAAATAGGTTGAAGCTTCAGCCTGCATCTTTTCAGAATATAATCTGTATTCTTTCGACTTAATTCAATTCTTTGCTGTTTTTTTAATTTAGTTTTTTGGGCATTTTTTGGTTTGTGTCATTTTCGAAAAACTGCCAATAATGACCTAAATAAAAATCATCATCATCAAGTATATTTCACCAAAAACAAACATTAAAGAAAATAATAACAAAAAATAAACATAAAAAAAGTTTCATAAACAATCACTATCACGTTATATTATATTATATGATATAATAATAATAATAATAATAATAATAATAATAATAATAATAATCATCATCATCATCATCATCATCATCATCATCATCATCATAATAATAAAATATTATATATATATAAACAATAAAAATCCATATATAACTATGAATGCTGTACTACAAACTGAACAGGTTCAAACCGCTTATCCGGGGCCATTTTTGAACACCGCTTCCGCAAAAACATTCAGATGTCATATTACCGAGCTGAGTTTGACGTGACCCGGTTCACACACGGTTAAACGGGATCGCTTTAGTATTTGGTTTTGCCTCCGGCGACAGAAAACGACTTATCACTATTAAATTGGGCCTCTGCGACATAAATCTTCCATCCGCAAGAGGAGACCTCTCTGCGTCACACGCTCCGGTAACGGGAAGGCTGCCGTGCAAACGCCGACACGGAGCCGCCGTTCGCTGCCATTTTATCTCCAAACGGCAGAGAAATGGATTGCATTACACTGGCAGGGCCGCCGCCCGCATAGAAACAAGTGTACATTTTAATACACGTATTTACCTTAATAACAGAAAGGCGACAATAAACCATGAAACCCCCGCAGTGACATTTGTTTTGAGACGTAAGACAGCGCTGCCACCAACGGCTCAATGCTACACTTCACATTTTTTGCTAACATTAAGAAAGTCCACACTTACCCTCGATCTCTGCCACGATCTCTGTCTGAAAACCCAGGCATTGTATAGTAGACTGCTGTGGAAAAATGGGGTAACTAGAAATATCTGTTGCCGGTCTATAAAACAGGCGAAGAATCTAGGAGCTGAAAACGGCACCGGGGAAATAAAAAGAAAATGCCGGCAGACAAAAGTCTGTCTACAGAGAAGGAAACGAGGTCAGACGGGACGGATAACATTCGTATCAATGCGCGTCCCTCATTCGCATCCTCTGTGGTACTATTTTATGCTCGCATTCAGGGCTGTGACATTTTTTCTACAGTATATCCAAACGGGTCTTTCTTTCCTTCTTTCTTTGTGTTGTGTTGTCCACCCCGCTTACATCAGTGACGTAAGGCTAAAATCTAAATCATCTCTGTAAAGTGTAGGATAAATGAACAGCAGTACTGCAGCCTACAAAATGACGAAAAAGTTAAAAATACATTTCTCTAAAATCCTTCCAAAAAACATAGACTTCCTTTACCTGCATTACCGAAGATCCTGGCAAGAGTGTAAGTTTACAAATGTTTCTAAAGCAAACATTTAACAACATCAACAATCCCTGACATAATTTTAAAACAAGCCTGTGCTCTCTTACTGTTCTGATGTTCATATGGGTAACTGGAAATATGTTTTTTTTTAATGTTTTTAAACGCTTTTGTCTGTATTGTTAGATAGTCTGGTTATTTAATGGGATTTATATATATATATAAGCATAAAAAGGTGATAATGTGTCTGTTTTTTGTTGGTGTAATGGGGCTGTATGGTTTTTAGGACTTAGATGTATATACTATTGTACTTGTATCCTGTATCTGTATTTGTATTTTCTGTATTTGTCCCCTGTTGACAGTGCACAAAAGAGGTGAAGAAGCGAGTGCAGGCAGGGTAGAGCGGGTGGAGATGAGTGTCAGGGGGGTGATTTGTGACAGAAGGATAGCAGCAAGAGTGAAAAGGAAGACCACAGAAAAGAGAAAGACCACAGAGAAGGTTCATGGATGTACTGTAGGAGGACATGCAAAGGGTTGATGTGACAGGTGAAATGGAGGCAGATGATCAGCTGTGGTAACCCCTAAAGGGAGCAGACGGAAGAAGAAGAAGAAGAAGTGTGTACCTGTCCAGATACTGCAGAATCTGAACTTGCCCAAGTATGTTTTGCTTACTTGTGTTTATTTTACTTACCAGAATATCCCACAAAACTAGTGAACAGATTTCAATGCCATGTTTTCCACAATAATGAAATTACATTTTTTATTTCTTAAAAAAACTGCGAACATTTAGAAAACGTAGCAAATTTAAATAGCCATAACTCAGTAGTAACCTTTCTAACTTTAAATTTTGAAATATCGCTGGATAATCATGTGGAAATCACTAAATGCTGACTTTCTATGGTCACTACCATTTATCTCCCATTACGCTCTCATTGAGACAGAAACAGAATACTTTTTTAACTGTTAGGCCTACTTTTCTCTATCAGGTTTTCCTCCACATCTTCCTTTAACTGAACACAGTCAGCGATGTGCAGATGTTAAAGTGGAATTAATTTTTTAACTAGGTCATTATAATATTACCGATATGGTGGTTCATGCATGCAAGATGCATATCCCAGTAATCCTCTGTACCTTCCAGCATTAAAGCCCTTTGATTTTACACCTAACATTCACACTGACAACCTCCCAAAGACTTCTGTGCAGCATAAAGAGCTTCAAAAATTCTGGATTAAAAAGAAACAAACAAATAAAACCTTTTTGAATGCTCCATTGATTATTGATAAATCAGATTTGTAGCTATTAAACATATTTTGAAGGAGATAGGGTTGCACCATGACTCATAAAAAATGAATGCTGAGATAAGGGAATAAAGAAACATCACTGCAACAAAATCCAGTCAGAATAACAAAATGTCCAGAGTAACAGTGATATGTAAACATTTATTTGACAAAGAATATTGCTAATATGACATAAACATAAACATAATGTGAAAAAAGGTTGAATACAACAGATTATGGTACCTGCAGAGACAGAAAAAGAAAAACAAGTGAAATTATAACCCAGATATTTTTAAACATATATATATATGTGTGTGTGTGTGTGTGTTAACATATGCAACCTTGTTTCTTTATCTAGCAAAAAATGAGTCTTGCTTATTATAAATTTTATCCTTTACTTTGCAAATTTTATTTTTCATGTGCAACAACACAAAAACACTATAATTAAAATAGTGTTCATGTGTATCATCTGCATGTGTCCTCTTTTTAATTATATATTATCAGAAATCATGCAGATGATACACAACCTATGGACCTTTGTGTACTTAATAATACTGTACAGCAAAACAGAAACTGAAAGAGCTCTTTTATTCTTGCTTAATTTTCTTTAAGTTCCTTTTGCATCTGTGTTGCTATAATGGTAGAATCACATATTAAAAATCATTCTGTCCAAATGTGTTTGAATGACTATTTTTATATATTTTTAATATATTTATATACATACTGTTCTGTTGTCAGCAGCGCTGTCCCACCCATCCATTCCCAGGTCCTTCTTTGATCACGGAAATTCACACTGAGCCATATTCTTACATTTACCACGTACCTGTCTTGTCTGTTCTACAGAGGGAGAGAGAGAAAAATGACAGTAAGGCAGCATTTTCACAGTTAATACTCTGTTTTACAAGTGTGTTTTATGGTTGCTTTGGCTTATGTTTCACTTTAGCGTTTCAAACCAACTTGTTCAAATCTAACATTTATATCCATTTAATTTTTAAAAACAGAAATGTATTACATTATATGTAGTTTAAGTTAGACAATTTTTGTTACAAAGTAAGTGAATTAGTGAAATATTTATACTCATTTCACATTTGAGCAAATTTCTAGTGGCATTGAATGACAGCATGACCAGCAGGAATGTGTAAAGTTTTAACCCACAATATTTGGGATGCAAATATTGTACCTTGTACTCCAAGCCATTTATTTTAAAGCTTCAGTTTATACTCTACTAATATATTATGCTGTTTTATTATAGATAAAGCTGTCCATCCAAGCAATTTAAATCAAAGCTGAGACACTAAAGTGATATACACATTAATCAATGAATATTTATGGCTCAATAACATAATTTCCATGATTCTACAAAACGAGTCGTTTTATTCCAGTTACTTTAAGTACATATTTGATGCTAAAAGTGTTTTTTTTTATTATTTAAGTAGCCTAAAGATGAAAAGAAAATAAATAATTTATCCCAATTTTGGGAAATTAATTAAAGCATTCATTTTAGCATTATAGCTTAGTTTAATAAAGAGACTAAATGATTGTTTCACAACTTTGCAAAACACCTACAAAACATTTTTCAGGGTCTTTTACGCTACCACTTTTCATGTAATGTTGTCTGTATGAGGGCACAGGCACAGACACAGTTTTCTACACTGTATTTATTTTGAATCAGTTATTCTGACTTCCTGTGGGTACTCTGCTGTTTTCTTGGTCCCCCCTCTGCCACTCCTTGGAAATATCCCTACTTTTAAATAAACGTGTGAACACAGAGGGAACTTATTTACTTTGCTCATTGTCTTGCTTTTAAAACAGAGAAGTGACATTTGTGTTGAAAAATCTCTGATGTACATGTGGAACTACAAATCATCTCTGTAACAATACAGCAAGGAACACCTTCCCTTACTTCCTAATTTCTGTTTAGGTCAATGGCACCAGACATTCATACAGGATTTAAAAAAAACCCCTCTGTCTTCTTCTTCTTTTTTAAATGTACATGTGTATTGTTTTTTACAGATTTGTTATGTGAACTGTTTTTGTGGCTTCAAAATCTCAAATCTTGGCTGTGATATTACAGATTAAATCAAAAGATAAATGTAAGTTATATAAATACAAAAAACAAAAAAAAAACATGGAGCTCCTTGTGTGTTATTAGATTGTGGTACAGACACAGCATGTCTGTTTTTGGGATGGTGCATTTTCAGATCCAGTTAGCAGAAATAAATCTACCAAATTACTTGTTAAGTGACAAATCACAGAGGTTACAGTCTACTTACCAGAGTGACAACTGCATAAGTTGTCGCTTTCTTTGCTAGGCTTAGTGTTGTTGGCTGTTAACTGTTTATTTCTTCTCATGAGCTCTTTGTTATCTGCCAGTAACCGTTGTCTCTCTGTCCCCCATTTATTCACTGTTGTAACATAGGTGTGCAACAAAAAAGGTGACTAAATATTTGCTATTATATAACTTGAAGTTCTGTTTGTAATTTTTTCTATCAAAATTTTGGAAAAAAACAAAAGAAACTCACTTTGGACTCCAAGGCAGATGATCCCAACCAGGAGGAGAAGACACAACACACCCAGAAATGCTGAACCACTTCTGAAAGGATTTCTCTTTCTAGTTTTTTCAGTGACTAAAGGTGCTTAACAAAGAAAATATATAAGGAAGAGATTTATTTAAATAAATATAGATTTATAAAATAAACTTAATTCATTGTACAGTAATATATAAATACATTTAAACATCTTTTCAGAGGTAACAATTTTGTACTTGCTCTATTAAAACAGCCAACCAATGAAATATGAAAATCTGGTAAATAGAATATAAATCTGTGTCTTTTTGTTACTCATACTTCTAATGTTCATACCTGTGTGATGACCTCCTGCAGCTCCGGGTACATTTGGTGACTTACTCTCCACCCAGGGGTTATCAAACACTCTCAGGCTTTCTGCACTTACATAGATGTCCACTATACTTTCCTTGTCCTTGTCAGAGTCAACGTCTTTGATGGTGCCAGGGTTAGTGCACAATCCTTCCGACATTATTTTGCCAGGCTATCTTACATTAAACACCCACCTGTCGCAGTGTTGCTGCTGTACTCACAGTATTCAGAGTATTTTTATTTTAACTTGATATAACAGCAGTTGTGTCATTTTTTCGAAAGAGGTAGGACAGTCAACATAAAAAGAGGAAGATCAAAAAAAAGGGAAGTCATGGATAATTACCATTCGGGCATCTGTTTATTCTTTTTAGAACCTGATTGTCACTAAAGTTTGCCATTTGATTTGTGGTTAAAAAACTAGATATTGTGTTCACAGTTTATGACCTAGGTATTGTTAAATGAGTTAAAACAGAGAAGAGAAACAATGAGGTGTAGTTGAGGCTGAAAGAAAGGAAAGAACTCTATAGCAGCAGTCATAATGACTTCTTCCATGTCAAATGATGTCAAATGTACATTTAAAAGAATATATGAAAAAATATGAAAAAAAAGTTAATCTCATAGAAATGGCTGACTTTTAGATACATGATATTTGTACAAGCAAAAATTTGACGCTCTTTAATACAGTGGTTACAAATATCAACTTCAGTTTCTCCAGACCCTTTCACGTCTGTCACAGTGCTCATCCTGTTCCTCCTTGCACAAAGATACCGGTCCTGCTGATGGGTTAAGGACCTGTCCAGCTCTCCTAGAGTAACTGTCTGTCTCCTGAAAACTCTTTATGCTCTTGAGACTGTACTGGGAGATACAGCAAACCTTCTGGCAATGACACGTATTGATGTGCCATACTGGAGGAGTCGGACTACCTGTGCAACCTCTGTAGGGTATTGCTTCATGCTACCAGTAGTGACACTGATCCTAGCCAAATGCAAAACTAGTGAAAAAAACAGTCAGAAAAGATGAGGAGGGAAAAATGTCAGTGGGCTTCAGCTGTAAAACCATTCCTGTTTTTGGGGGTTGTCTCATTGTTGCCCCTCTAGTGCACCTGTTGTTATTTCATTAACACCAAAGCAGCTGAAAGTGATTAACAACACTCTCTGCTACTTAACTGATCAGATCAATATCCCAGAAGTTTAATTGACTTGATGCTATACTCTGATTAAAAAGTATTCCTTTAAGTTTTCTGAGCAGTGTATATTAAGTTATGCTGTAGGTATATTAGACTCTCAACATATTGCTAAAAAATTCAGTTTTATTAATCACAAATTAAAAAATGTCTGCTTAAATCAAGATTCAGTGTTTATAATTCAATTCAGCGTTTAAACACATTATACAAAACTAGATCATTTTCACATATTTCCTTCAATGAAACACAGATTACCCAAGGATAATGTGTAAAATGGTAAACTAATGCCAATCAGTTGAATTGTAAATACTAGCATTTTGTACCTACTACTGCAGTAATATAGAATTCAACAACAATAGAAATAAATATTATATTTCAGTGTTTAAAAATATAGTGATTTTAATTTGCATCTTTACCCCTTTGCCTGACAGACATTGCCCTCCATCAGAGAACCACATGGTTGTGATAGCATAACATTAATAATAAACACCACTCAAAATGTATTTATTTGTTTATTAATTCATTAATTGTTACCTCAACAAATAACATCGACATCTTATTGGGTCACACAGCTGTTTATACATGAAAAATACAGTACAGCAGATCAATAGTCTTATCCACGGCTCTTCCAGACTGGATGCTGAAATATCCATGAGCAAATTACCAAACAACAAAATGCCTCCCATGTAGCACTTAAATACATACGTGAATGTGACTTGTAGTTTGAGTATGCTAGAAAACCACTATATACATGTAGTCAATTTTTTCTCAAATGTGATAATCAGATGTGGAATCAGAGTGAATCTTTTAAATGTAGTTTTCAATCTCACACATGAAGTGAGAACTGCAATTCAAGTCATTCCGTTCGGTTTTGGCTATCAACACAGTGTTTCAACACTGCATTATCCATCTGGTTTGCCCTCCAGTACCTAGAGATGAACAAACAGCTCAGTCAAAATTTCATCTATCGTTTCTAAGTATTAGAATTAAATTCTCTTGATGTCAAGTAACTTTCAGATACATATTATGATGACACATATGATTGTGCTATTAACAGAACATGAAATAAATAACAAAAAACAAAAACAGAAATGTTTATTTCACTGCAGAAGGTAGTAAAAACTGCCCTGTTGATCACCAGGAGTCTGCCTCAGTGACTGATATGTACAGATCAAAGCAGAAGGCCTTTAATATAATGAGGACCTGCACCCACCTAGCTCATGGACTGTACATACTCTTATCAGGAAGTATATAAAAATTACAATAAAGACTCACTTATCTCTTAGATCTAACCCCTTCCTCATCTATGGCTTATTTAAATCTTTGTAGACTTTTTCTCCAGAAGTGCATTAAGACTGCCAGGTAAATAAAAATGTTGAATTTAGCACAGTGAGAATAAGTAAAACACAAAATGGAAAACATCATACATGTTGGTGGCTCCTTGTCCATTGACCCATTTCCATTGACCTTTCTTCTCTTGATCAATCAGACCAATCAAGAAAGAATCATTTAATGTGCCGGCAAACATCTAGATTTCAAAGAGACATTAGGTGGTTATCACATTTGCAGTCACTTATTTTTCTTGCTGTCTTGGTAAAGAGAATAGGTGCAACCACAGATCCTCATTTTGAAATTTCTGAAGTTACATTAGAAAACTCACAGGTGTAAACAATACAATAAATCCTGAATGAATTCCATTTAGCTAGGTCAGGTTCAGGGTCCTGTTGTTCAAGCTGGTTTACTGTCACAGTTTAGATTGCTTTCACTTCATATCAGAGTTACTGTAATAATCAGTTTCCAACTTATCAGCTTAACATTGTCAGATGTCAAAAGTCAAATGTTTCCAATAACTTCTTTATATCTGACCTGTCACTAAAAAAAAAAAAAAAAAAAATTTAAAAAAAAATTTTTTAGATTTTTTTAAAAAAAAAAAAATTATTTGTTAAAAAAAAAAAAACAAAAAAAAAGGAAGAG